>JAWQUT010000155.1:823867-857255 GCA_033807755.1 Ellobium chinense
CCCCCCCAAAAAAAGTTTGCAAAATGTAATACTTAAGCGTGACTTTTACATGTATGGATTCACACTATCACTCTTCATTATCATTTCATTATATGTGTGGACCTTGGTATTAAGTATACCTCAATAGGTATATATTTTTTTCCAAGCAACAAGGGCATAATTTATATCAGGGTTCTACCAAAATAGTTTAACGGTACCTTTGTTTAGGTAAATGTGCGCTAGGAATGGAGTGGCTTTTCCAGATCCTCAAGCTGAATTTCAGGAGATAAGAAATATCATTTTAACTCAGTAAAATTGACATTGTTGTAGTTAACACTAACGTGAGAATACCGACTCACCATAATGGTGTGTATTTTTTTTTACAACTCAAAATAAGCACGCATAGAAGAGTGGAGAGTTTCATTTAGTTGGGTTGAGAATAAAGGGGGGNGGGGGGGGGGAGGCTCCAACCAATGCGATTACACGTTGTGACCCCAGTCCTAATTGGAAGGTCTCCTCTAGAATGAGCTACTCTCCATCTTCCCCTCCATCTTCCCAGATACATGCACAACAATCCAAGGCCTTTGTTTTTCTAGGCTGGGGCCCTGTCCTCCTTCATACGCCCTTTTTCTTAGGGCTGATTGTATAATTATGTAGTTATTGGCTACGGTCCTGCTTACAAAACCTTTGAACTTTGAACCTGCCAAGGGGGGGCCATGGCGTGACAGGAAGGGCAAGTAACTCTTCATTCTCTGAAATCATGGCGACCAAGAAGTATGCCGGCGATCGGGCCTCTTATATTGCCAATAATATGGACAATTCCAAGGGTGCAGCCGAAGTGGAAAGGCAACTTTGTGCAGGGTCTAGTGACAACGCCAACGGAGCTTTAGACCCTGAACCACCGACCATTCCTAAAAGAAGGTTTGCATGATGGCGTAGAAAGATTGTCGTGCCATTGGTGCAGCACATTCATCACAGTGCTCGCAGGGCGTTAGCGTCGTAGTTATAACTGTTAGTTATGAAATCAGGGGTAGATATGGACTCTAGTCCACTTTACTTTTTTTGGAAAAGAGGAATATGAGGTATCATATACCTGATGCTCCTATCTCTACTGGACTTGAGGGTTAGGGACTCATCTCAACTGGTGGTATTAGTATTGTCTCAGTGGGCGTTCGGCTTTCTCTAGTCAATGGCACCGATTTAGTCGAACAATCGATATTATAGTCCATGACTTGTCTATGACTAAATGAACTGTATCATGATCATTGCGGTGCTGTCCTTTGAGATAGCCCATTCAATTTTAAAAGGGTTAAGCCAGGACAGGGTTGGCGATAGGGTTTGGGTTTTATTGTAGACATGTGGTCCGGTTAGGGATGAGATTCAGAATTCCTTCTTAGCGATGATTGCTTTTGTGGGCATTAGGGTTGGGGACATTTATTGATGGGCATTAGGATTAGGGACCCTGTCTTATCAGAATGACTCAGTGGGCATAAATAGCAAATGGGCTTAGACTTAGAGCATTGTAATTTTAAGGATAGGGTTAGACTAGAGACTTCCGCCTAGTCTATGTCATTGCCACTACTAAAGGTAAAGTTTAGCACAGAAGTAGCAGTGTTTTCGCCAACTGTCGTTCAAAAGTAGGCCTGGAAGCTTAGAAGCATTTAGTGTAATTTACCAACTCTCTCATGCAGCACCTTCTTGACTCAGAAGTAGGTTGATAATATGTTTCTCCATTTGAGAAATAGCAATGTTCTGCATGCATGGCAGCTGATTTTAAACCATACCGAGATCTACATTATTATATATGATCTCTTTGGTCAACTGGATGAAAATTTAAGTTTGCCCTGACAATGCCACACAAGGACAATTGTAGACTTTTGGCTATGGCTTTAGCTAATTTAAATTGTAGGGACAAAGTCATGCTCATTCTGTATTTACCCTTAGTCATTTTTTCAGAATTTGAGGAATTGAGCGCCCCCAGCCTGTTGCTCCATAAAAAACAATGAGGCAAATGTGGTTTGGCTTACCTTGTAAAATGGGGATAACAACTAACAAGTCAAAAAAATTGTACTCTGTTTTAGGAGGAAAAAGAAGATAAATGGAAGGTCTTAATAATATAAACAACCCAAATCATTTTTTAAAAAAATGACGTAGGCAATTGTGGTATGACCATAACACTAACAGTTGACACTGTTTATCCTGTAACAGGAGTTGCAATAAAACAAAACATTTCAAGAATCACTGGTGATGGGGAATGTTGTGAAAGACCTTGAAGGAGTAAGATTTGGCGAGTAAATTCACATGATTTTAGGATTTCAAGCATTGGCATACTCATCATATTGCTTGGTGCAGAAAACATGCATTATAATCTAGGAATAGGATCACTTAGGTAGTAGTCTGTGAGTAAATTTATAAACTGTATTAATGCAAAATTGGCAAAGTCTGGTGGAGCTTTCCCGGAGTAATATGGACTGGAAAATTGTTAGCAAAACAACTTATATTTTACATCAATTTCAGTTTAATGGGGATGCAATGGTGTCAGCATTAAAAACCATTTGCATTTGTCATGTGGAATTCATGTATCATAACGTTATGAGACTTCAAGTGACTTTAGATACTTTGCACTCTTTACTTTTATGACCAACTTGTGACTAAGAATATCTTGAGTTCTATTGCTTCTTGAGCATTTTTGAACACTGTCCATTTGTATAATGGACACAAAGGTGTGCTTAAGTTAGGGTATAGATAAGGTTTAGAGTCCGGAGTACCGTTGCAGATGAGATAAGGTCCCCATGTATCATGTAAGGACTCTTCCAATGTGATTTCTTCCCTAGCCTTGTCTCTACTCCTAACCCAAGTACACCTTTGGACAGTGCCAGGATTGTACCAAAGGAATATAGAATAATATATTATTTGTTTATAAAGCTATGATGTCCAATATTACTATATTAGACAGCCAACAATATGCACAACTGAAGGGCCTGTGCTTAATCTGTCATACTGTTCATGGCCATTAAATAAATGAGATAACAGACTTGGATTAGGATCAGACTTGAAAGACTGTAGGTATGGTATGGAGCAGGCGTTGAATTTGGATCCACCATATATAAAGAACACAAATTTTGACTCTTTCCCTTGATTTACTTGTACTGTACCCTTGGTTTATATCAGGTCATAGCAGCTTTCTGTTCCCATATTTCTCTTTCAGACAAGAACTGCTTAAGTGGAATGGTTGGGGCTACAAGGACTCCAAATTCTTTGTCAACAAGGATGGACAAGTTGAATTTACTGGAGATCGTTATAAAATCAGTGGCAGCACCATGCCAGCACTCCGCGAATGGATGTGCAAAACTATTGGTATTAGTCTGGACCACAAGACCCCTGCGCAGGTAAATTGGCTTCAGTCTGTAATTCAGCTAAACATTTAGAATAATGGTTTGCTGTGAAACTTTCAGCTTGCCTGGTGTATCATTAAATAAAAAGCTGAAGGCCGTTCCAGTATTAATTTGACTTATAATCTTAAAGAGGCTTATTTGGGGTGGACTGTGGAGAGGAACTAGATTGCATATACTTCAAACCCATAGGGATAATATATTGAATGGAGACTTTTATACGATTGGTATTACATTCCCAATTTTTAATAACGTTACTCAATGAGGTGAAGAGAACTTTGAAAAGTGGCATCAGAAAGTTATTTACAATTACATTGATAATATTTTATTTAAAAAATTGTTTTTTTCTTACAGGACTGTATAGTGTTTGAATTATGACAATATAACCACTCACTTCCTTTTATTATAATGTACGTCCAGTGAAAATATGTCTTTAAGAACACTGTACCTGATAAATTGTTGTTACTACATTCTTGCATGATAGCACACACTTGCTTATAATATATATGCATATGCAGAGGTGATATTCTGGAACACTCATTTTGTATCATCCAGCCTGAGATTTCAGCAGCCAACATTCCCCTGCCTCACAAGAATGAAGGCTTCATTGCAGAACTGCGGAAAACATCCATCTCAAACTCAGATGACTGCCAAGACAGACTGTTCAGGGCTCATGGTCAGTTTTTTGGGTTGTGAACATAAATGGTGATATACTGGAACCTTTTATACTGAGTTTTGGAAGTGAATCAGAGAACAGAAAAAGTATTTAGAGAAAAAGAAAAGAACTTATGTGAGGCACATCTCATTCACAGCTCTTTAACTGGTCGCCAGTTGTCTTATGGACTCAAAAAAAAAAAATAGAAAAGAGATTTTTAGATTTAAAAAAAAAATAGGTGCCAGAGCTCCATGGCTGTTGAATCAGAAGGCTGGACTTTGTTGGAAAGCTGAACATTTTTGTGAAATGCTTACGTATTAGAATCTCAAGTATATGATCTCAGAACAAGATTAATTTAGAAATGGTTCATTTAGACTAATTTAGAGTCCATAACTGGTGATTGCTAGTGTGAATTGTAATGCCTGTATGTCTGTCCCAAAATGTGGAAGGTTTGATTCAACAGTAAATAGGAAGTATAGAAGCTTGGATCTTAATTCAGCCCACTTTCCTTGAAGTAATATATCATTTGAATCTCAGGACTTGTTAACACTAACTGTGAAATTTTAATGAGGTCTTTGCTTTTAGAGAGGTTTCATTACATTTTGTTTTTGCAGAATGGCTGCACTAAAGTCTTTTATTATACTACCCCACAACATTTATATATCCACAATCTTCATATTCAGTCCTGGAGTGGGGTAATAAACACAAACTTTTCGTTAATGGAGGATTTGCAAGTACAAAATTGATTTTTTGTCCTATAGCTACACATGAAATATGGCTTTCAGCGTTAGAAATGATGTGTGTTTTCATGAATCACCTCTGTTTTGCTGGGACACTGCTGTGGTAGATTAAGGATGAGAATGGATAAGCAATTAGCTCTAGGGTCAAAACTTCACTTAGTAGAGAAATTCATATTATTGTCTTGCTCTTACAGGTCATACAGTGCATGAAATTTTTCTGTTAAGAGAGGGTAAATATGAACGCATCCCAGACTTGGTGGTGTGGCCAGGTGAGTAAAAAAATTACTTGTCTTTTTTTTTTCCCCTCTGCTAAGACACAAGATTGCAATTGGTTGTAGGATTGACTTCCATTGTAGGAATTCATATCTGATATTTTGAGGAATTTATGTGCATCTGTGTTACATGATCAGAGCAGAAATTGCAGGATGTTGGAATTTCAAGTTCTGGAGGCTTCTTGAAGCAAAAGTTTTAACAAAGTATTTTTGTTGCTATATGGATGTAGTGCTGTCATTTAGGCCAGATCGAGATGTTATACAATGCTAACATCTACATTTCAGAAATTTAGCATATCTTATTGATATTTGTAGACAGATGATGCAATACTTACAAGTTAAAAGTAGTATCTTTTAATGCATTATCTCAATTAAGACCACTAAATTTCTGTTGTCATCATCATCATCATCATCATCATTATTGATATCTTGTCTTTATTGTTAACATCATCTGGCCACCATCTTCTCCCTTTTAGTTAACCACGACGAGGTTGTGAAGATTGTTGAACTGGCCTGTAAACACAATGTTGTTATCATTCCATTTGGTGGTAAGTTACCTTAGCACTTTCCTTCACTATTGCCTGCATTTGACGTCAGTTTTTATAAGCTAACAGGAGGAATGAACTGGTGAGAATGTTAAACTATCTGGCTGAGGTAGTGTGATCATGGTGATGTTGTGTATGGAAACAGTGATATCTCCCTTTGGGAGGAATTCCGAATGAGGCTCAAACCCCTTGCTCCTCTATCAACGGACATTAAGGTTAGGGTTATGAGATGGGTCTGGGTTGTAATGGTGAGCATAAGCGCTGGTTAGGGGTGTGAGACTCCCAAGGAATTCCTTCTCAGGGTTCGATCTCCACTCAGTCACAGTTGGCTGTGAGGCGTGTTCTGAAATCCTTCCCTCCCTTCTTCAGTTTTTCTGTGAGACGTCATTGGCAGTATGTCTTGTCAGTCTAGTACTTACAATCCGTTTGAGTTGTGTCATTTGAAAGCTGCTTGTCACATGGAAATGAATTAATATGAATGTTTAAGAATGCCAGCGCATAATATGTCTGGAACTGGTTATAGAAAAATGAATAATTTGACAGCATGGAATCAAACTATGTGAATGCAGTGGATAATTGTATGTGTTTTTGTTGGGACGTTGTCTGTCTGTTGTTCAGCTGTTTTGTTGTTCCATTTCTGGGCAGAAAAGTTATTATCATTATGCATACATATCAGCGCTTTAATCAGTTCATTTCTGTATACTTAAACACATTTCCTTTATTTTTTTTTTCTTATTTGTAACAAGGTGGTACCAGTGTGTCTGATGCTTTGGCGTGTCCCCTTGAGGAAAAAAGGATGATTGTGTCTCTTGACACATCCCAAATGGTGAGAAGAAATCCGTTGATTTTTAGCCATTTATGAATATTCAAGACACAAATAATGGGGAATTCAGCAAGAGATTGCATCATGCGAGGGAAACTTTATATTTATGTCTTACTACTGTTGTCATCTTGATAGATGTTGAAAGCTTAAAATAAGTAGCAAAGTAAAATTCTTAGAAGTAAGTCTATATAAGGCAAGAAAACTCCTAAAATATGTGCATTAATTTATTGACTTAACAAGCAACTCAACTCTTATTATGTTCTTCATCTGACATTGTAAGCTGTAAACTGCACACTTTCCAAGCTGTGCAGCATAATTTCTTATAGCAGTATAACAGTGGCAGCTGATGTTAACACTAATAACAGCAGAATGTGAATGTTTGAGTTCTTTCCAGTTTATGAATTACAAACTTCATTTGCAGTGGGTTATCAGATCATTTTATCAAGGTGTTTTTGAAATTACAATATGTTGCTTACAAGGCTAAATGCAGGGAGTGTTATGAGAGAAGTATACATTAGGTCTGTTAGAAGTATACATTGGCAATTCAGATGTCCAGAATTGATTACATAGATCGTGACTTTTTAAAAAAATGTCTTTTTGCCCTTTTGTGAAGTTTTCTTATCATAATCTTCCTAAGTACTCAGTTTATGAGTTTTGAATCAGTACTAGTGAAGTCATAAAACATCAAGGCATTGCTCACCTATGGATCATTGCACTACACCACAATTACATAAACTCTGCTTTGCAGAGAAAGAGCCGTTTGGTTCCCTCTCATGTGAGAAGCTGTCATTGAGATTTCATGTGGGGGGTAATATGTAGTTGGTTCTCTTGTAGCAGTTATTTTTAATTGACAAAACTAATTATCATTGTTCAGAATCGGATCCTTTGGATTGATGAAAAGAATATGACCATGAGAGCCGAATGTGGAATAATTGGGCAAGATCTGGAGAGACAGGTGAGTAAATAATAATAATAATAATAATAATGCGGTTTATAAGTCTCGTATCCAGGCTAATGCCCGCTCATGCGACTTCACACTATCATTACCCCAGCAGGCCTGATCACTCTAGGACTTTCTCGGCTCCCTGGGGAGCATACTGTGCCGCAGCCATTTATCTTCCGCTGCCTATAGCGAGGTACCCATTTTACAGACGGGTGGACTGAGGAAAATGTGAATGAAATGCTTTCCCAAGGCACTTACAACATGACCGTGGTCGGGAATCGAACTCACGACCTTTAGATCTTGAGTCCAACGCCGTAACCATTAGGCCACGCAGCGCCAATCTGTGGTCTTTGCATGATCTCTTTATTCAGGGATGACAGAAAGCCAACAGTTTTCAGAAAATGGAAAATCAAAGCTGAAAAAAAAACCAAAAGACAGGAAAGAATGACAAAGCAACGTTCATTTCGAAAAGGGATTTGTATCATAGGTATGATTTCTGATCTGAAAATACTGACATTGGCTGCTGCCATCCATGTTTATTTTCTTGGTGAGTGACTTCAATGATGTGGCGCAGAAATCAATGGCTTTGATAATTTCATAGCTTTCTGATCTATCTAGAAATGTTTTTAGGCATTATTTACCAATAGATAGTGCGTCTGTGAATGAAGCCCCAGTGTAATGTCACACACAGAATGTTCAAGGGCCAGGCACAGTTGAATGAATCATGGGGGGCACCTCTGTGTGTTTTACACTGAAGCTGAAGTTGTATCTTGTCACCATCATAGGCAATTTATCTACCGCATTTGAGTGAATTTGGGGAGAGGGAAAAAACTGTATGAGACAGCTGGAAAAAAATAATGCCAACCTCAAGCTGTGGTGCTGCTTTTTAACCAGTGACTTTGTGATGTATGGTGTTTGTGACACGCGACAGATGTATTGGGTTGTTGTCAGCACAAAAAAGCCCAGTTTGCAAATTGCCTGTCTCCGTTATAGGCAATTTGCCTTTGAGTATTAAAATCTGTAATAGGTCAAAGCATTCTGAATGAGGTGGAATCTATGAATTCAGTTCAAAAGTAAATTCATTTCAGATTTCTGCTTGTTACTTTTCAGATTTCAATGTCCTTCCTTATTAGTTCCACTTTCTTTTTGTATTCTGCTTCCTTCTCACATTTTTGTTTTGGTTATTTCAGTTGGCAGAAAGAGGTTTGTGCACAGGACACGAACCTGATTCAATGGAGTTTAGTTCTCTCGGTGGATGGGTGGCAACGCGAGCTTCAGGCATGAAGAAAAATGTGTATGGCAACATAGAAGATTTGGTGAGTAAACTGGCTTGCCGATTCTTTTTTTTTTTATGCCAGAGTATCAGACTTAAAAATACTGTTCACATTTTTTTTCCTTTGTGTGTTTGTAAGACACATCTTTCCAGCATCTGTGATTCTCAAAAAATTGGTTTTTGTCTTGCTATGACTTGATATAGAAGTATTTAAGCTTTAGTTTCATAAAGACCTACTTTCTATGTTTAGATGAAGTCTGAGAGATTGTGTAGCAGAAATTTACTGCTACATAAATTAATTGGTAGTGTATATACTGTTCTGACCATGAAGTTATATTCTACAAATAAGTTCTATGCTAATTTTGTACCATTTTATTCAGAATTTTATAGAAATCATATACAAGCTCAAAAACTTAAGGAGAGAAAAGTTTTATGAGAAAATAAATCTCTTCATGTTCTTGTCTTAGACCGTTTTATGTTCCTGTCTTCCAAACCTCTGTTATGTTGAATACTTCATTATAGATCAGCGTGGAAGATCTCAGTGAGAAAGACTGTTGCATATTTGAAGCACTGCGGTGCATTTGTCCATTGTTCATTGAGTTCTAATTTCCCTTTTCACTGCTTGTTGCAGCTTGTTCATGTCAAGATGGTGACGCCGAGAGGAGTGATGGAGAAAAACTGCCAGGTTCCTCGCATGTCTTCAGGTCTAGACATCCATCACTTTATTATGGGATCAGAGGGTAAGTTTATTCTGGAAGTTTATTCTGTTTATTGTTTGTTCAATTTTAACATTCAGAGAGGTGGAGCAGCCTCAGGAAAACATTTCATCCATACTCTCCTCAACCCTTCACCCTCTGTAAAATGGATTCCTGGCTATAGGCATTGGAAAATTATGCATCATGAATGCTAGTGATCAGCACCTCCAAATGTCAGCAGCACCGTATGCTCTCTAAGGGAGTTGAGAAAATCTTAGTATGATCTGGCCTGCTGGGATAATAATAGTGTGAAGTTGTGTGAGTAAGTATTAGCCTGGATACAAGACTTATAAACCGCACTGTTATTATTATTACTGAGTACATTTATTGAAGTACTTGAGGTAACAAGTGAAAATGAGGCCTTACTCATGGAAAGCTGTCCTTATTCGGACTCTGCTGTTCATCCTGTGGTTCATTAGTTTTCCATCACGTTACTTCTATGTGTTGAAGCTTTTACAGTCATTCTATCTTCAAAACAAAACTGATAGATATTCATCACTTATCAGACTAGATATGGCAGATTTCACGAAAGTAGGGACCCAAAGTTCCCTAGCCATGTTGAAGTGACACATAATCAAAACATGTCATATTATTTATCAAATGAAAGCTTAGGATCTAAAGAATCAGAATTTGATGATGGCAGAGAAAGCACAGCCCCACAGATCGTGTAAATATGAGAACTGGCATTTCATTGACATTTGTGTGCAGGCTGTGAAATTGCATTGAATTTTGAATCATTGAGCTCAAATTACCAATTTAGGCCACAGGTTGTTTGGGGGCAGGACTGTCTCCACTCATATGTCTGAATTGCAGTTTATAGGGCCAAGTTATGTTTTGGTTTGTCTCAGCAACCATCGTCATATCTATCCTTATTTAGACAGTAGAATTTTTGAGTGAAGACTGAAGGCAGCTCAGACAGTGATGGTTGTGATTTGGGAAATTTATGATGTAATCACAAGCATTATATATGGGTTTGACAAGGCCACTGATAATCAGCCATATGATGAAGGATTTTAGACATAACTGAAAAAAATCTGCTCTGTGGAAAAACCACAGTCCTTGTGCAGCAGACATGTAGGTTGTCTTGCCTAGTGTCGATTGTGAGGAGAATTGTACATCAGACCATCTGTTGCATTGATGCTGTATAATGTCATTGAACTAAGGGTCTTGTGACTTTTTGATGGTTACAGGATCAGATTTAAGCGAGCTCAGTGTAAATGAAGCATGAACATGAGGAATGAAACGTGGATGTTTCTGGTACACAGAAAGCTGATTTTTATATGAAAAATAATTTATTTATGTGAGAGAGAGTAAGAGAATGTGTGAGAGAAAGACAGAAAGAGCGAGAGAGAGAATGTGCATGTGTGTGTGTGTGAGAGAGAGAAACACAGAGAGAGAGAGAGAGAGAGAAATGCCAGTTAGTAAATATCAGTTACGCACTTTTTTTTAAAAGTTCCATTTTCTCCTTTTTTTTCAATTCTTTCTGAATTGTCATCTGTATTGTTATGTGGTATGGCCTAAATGAATAAACTGAAACTAAATAAACTGTAACCACAGATTAATGGAGCTTCCAAAAACACAGGTGACTTAAAGCAGTGGTGAAAAGTACCAGCACCCCTGGAACTGGATGTATCATGGTCATATAATGTAATAATGCTTGTTGATATGTTAAGCTCACCTATTATGTCATTTGCTTCATCTGAGTAAATATTTGTCCACAGGCACACTGGGCGTTGTAACAGAGGTGACGTTGAAAATTCGGCCCATTCCTCCTTGCAAGAAGTATGGGTCAATTGTGTTTCCTGATTTTGAATGTGGGGTCAACTGTATGCGAGAGGTCGCCAAGCAGGTTTGTAAATGTTTTAACTATAAAGACTGATTTCTTGAAACACATGCTAGTGTGAACCGTAAATAGTCTTCATTCTTGCCAAGTATTCTGCCATAGTGACAAGTGTCATGGAAATTTTCACTCACTGACTTCGCTTCTTGAACCGCATTTGATGAAGAGTACTTGGAATATGATATTTTAGACAATTCTTTATAGAATGTTTCTTTACTAACAATGTACCATGCTGATTTTCAGTCTGATGGGGTAATCTTATTGTTAGACTGTTATATAGTGTGGCTAATAGATGTGGACTTGGGAGAGTAGATATCACTTCCTCTTTCCAGCAGCCTGTCATCACATTTTTTGTTGGTATCTGTCATGGCTTGTATGATTATCAACTTCGTTGTCACTGGTGTCACATGCATGTCTTGGTTTAAAACTACAAATGGTGTGGTGAGAAGAGTTGACTGATATTTCTTGTTTAATTTACAGAGATGTGCACCAGCTTCTATCCGTTTAATGGACAACGAACAGTTTCAGTTTGGTGAGTTGACATCCACTCATATGGAGAATATCTCCTGAAATATCTTCAGCTTGTGAAATATGAAGCAGGTTCTTCTGGTGAACAAGTAGGGATATTGTATCAGTGACATTGAAATGGTTGTTGTGATAAAAGCAGTCTTTTATATCACAATCCAGATGGAAAAAAGACTATCTCCTAGAANATGTCATATTATTTATCAAATGAAAGCTTAGGATCTAAAGAATCAGAATTTGATGATGGCAGAGAAAGCACAGCCCCACAGATCGTGTAAATATGAGAACTGGCATTTCATTGACATTTGTGTGCAGGCTGTGAAATTGCATTGAATTTTGAATCATTGAGCTCAGATTACCAATTTAGGCCACAGGTTGTTTGGGGGCAGGACTGTCTCCACTCATATGTCTGAATTGCAGTTTATAGGGCCAAGTTATGTTTAGGCCAAGAGGGCTAAGTTATGTTTAGGCCAAGTTATGTTTTGGTTTGTCTCAGCAACCATTGTCATATCCATTTTATTTAGACAGTAGAATTTTTTTGAGTGAAGGCTGAAGGCAGCTCAGCCAGTAACTCACCATGATGGTTGTGATTTGGAAAATTTATGATGTAATCACAAGCATTATATTCAGCCATATAATGAAGGATTTTAGACATAACTGAAAAAAATCTGCTCTATGGAAAAACCACAGTCCTTGTGCAGCAGACATATAGGTGGTCTTGCCTAGTGTCGATTGTGAGGAGAATTGTACATCAGACCATCTGTTGCATTGATGCTATATAATGTCATTGAACTAAGGGTCTTGTGACTTTTTGATGGTTACTCAGGATCAGATTTAAGTGAGCTCAGTGTAAATGAAGCATGAACATGAGTAATGAAAAGTGGATATTTCTGGTACACAGAAAGCTGATTTTTATATGAAAAATAATTTATTTATTTGAGAGAGAGTAAGAGAATGTGTGAGAGAAAGACAGAAAGAGCGAGAGAGAGAATGTGCATATGTGTGTGTGTGTGTGTGAGAGAGAGAAACACAGAGAGAGAGAGAGAAATGCCAGTTAGTAAATATCAGTTACGCACTTTTTTTTTAAAGTTCCATTTTCTCCTTTTTTTTTCAATTCTTTCTGAATTGTCATCTGTATTGTTATGTGGTATGGCCTAAATAAATAAACTGAAACTAAACAAACTGTAACCACAGATTAATGGAGTTTCCAAAAACACAGGTGACTTAAAGCAGTGGTGAAAAGTACCAGCACCCCTGGAACTGGCTGTATCATGGTCGTATAGCTTGCTAATATGTTAAGCTCACCTGTTATGTCATATGCTTCATCTGAGTAAATATTTGTCCGCAGGCACACTGGGAGTTGTAACAGAGGTGACGTTGAAAATCCGGCCCATTCCTCCTTGCAAGAAGTATGGCTCAATTGTGTTTCCTGATTTTGAATGTGGGGTCAACTGTATGCGAGAGGTCGCCAAGCAGGTTTGTAAATGTTTAACCATAAGGACTGATTTTTTTGAAACACATGCTAGTGTGAACTGTAAATAGTTTTCATTCTTTCCAAGTATTCTGCCATTGTGACAAGTGTCATGGAAATTTTCACTCACTGACTTTGGTTCTTGAACTGCATTTGATGAAGAGTACTTGGAATATGATATTTTAGATAATTCTTTGTACAGCATGTTTTTACTAACAGTGTACCATGCTGATTTTCAGTCTGATGGGTAATCTTATTGTTAGGCTGTTATATATTGCGGCTAAAATTTGTGGACTTGGGAGAGTAGATATCACTTCTTCTTTCCATCAGCCTGTCATCACATTTTTTGTTGGTATCTGTCATGGCTTGCTATGATTATCAACTGCATTGTCACTGGTGTCACATGCATAGCTTGCTTTAAAACTACAAATGGTATGGTGAGAGGAATTGACTGATATTTCTTGTTTTATTTACAGAGATGTGCACCAGCTTCTATCCGTCTAATGGACAATGAACAGTTTCAGTTTGGTGAGTTGACATCCACTCATATGGAAAATATTTCCTGAAATATCTCCAGCTTGTGAAATATGAAGCAGGTTCTTCAGGTGAACAAGTAGAGATAATGTATCAGTGACACTGAAATGGTTGTAGTGATAAAAGCAGTCTTTTATATCACAATCCAGATGAAAAAAAAAGACTAGAATAAGGACACCACACCCNCCCCCCCCCCCCCCTCTATTTTTGTTCTTTACTGTTCCAGTATTTGATGTCTGAGCAGACCTCTCTTACAATGCCTTGACCACATTCAGTTTTCTTACCATGCAATTTTTCTATGGCACCATCTCTCAGCTATAAGAAAAATGTGGAAAACGTCAAGAAGATTATGATATTGAACTTAAATATTTATGTGTGCAGATTTTCAGGACTCAAAGTTGTTCTCTCAGGTGTTGAGTATAATAAATTATGTCACCTCCTCTCAGTTCATCCATTTCTGAATAAGGCTACTGCTCTGTGGTGTTTTGAATACCACCAATGAACAAATGAAAAAGATAAGTCCCTTCTTCAGGTTTCTGATCTGCCTGAAATATAATTTTCGGTTATTTGGGAGTCCCAGAACAGAAACTCTTGCTGTAAGATTCTAAGAAACTATAAGTAAGGCCAAAATAAGCAAGCAAGCAACCAACGAACCCTCTTAATAATCTTCTCACAGGTCATGCACTTAAAGTAGAATCCAAATCTCTGCTGACCAATTTCATGGATGGTCTGAAGAAACTGTACATCACAAAACTGAAAGGATTTGACCCCATGAAACTTTCAGTGGCCACACTTTTGTTTGAGGGAACCAAAGAGGTAAGGATTAGACCTGTGTGTTTTAATGAAGATTCCTGAGTTGAATGAATCCAGCTTGTACTTCATTTTAAACCAGTTGTACAATTGTTCTGCCAGATGCTGGGTACCATCTTGGTTGCAAAAGAGAAAAGTGTTGTTGGAATGTTTGAAAATAATAGAGTTGGAGTAACTTATTATCTGCACTAACCAAGAATAGAATTAACTGTGAACATTTGTGTCATACTTTTGTTGGACTTCCGCATTGATATTCACAAGAAGAAAGAGAATGGGTAAATTTTTGTGTGAAAGCTGCCAAGAAATGGGAAATGGATTATGTGAATGGATGTCCTAGTTAAATGAAAGAAAGTGGATTTCTTGAAACTGTTTTACTAATTGAGAAACTGCAGATTTGCATAGACTTTTTAGTAATCTCAGATTATAAGACTCTCAAGTTTTAAACACTTCTTGGGATGGTCGGCAGGACATCATTACCTAAAATCCCACAAGACTTAAAAATATGTCCTGCTGCACTAGTGAATAGCAATAGACTCGCATATTGTTGTGCTCCACTGTCTTTGCTTCACACTGAGAGGATTTTCACCAAGTATTGGGAAATGTATAGAAGAAATATGCAGAGGAAAAAAGCAAAGATATGGTTTACAGCAATTTTCATGTATCTTTGCTGGGTTTCTTGATGCCAGCAGGTTGGTGTGAACACATATCATGTTTGACTGATCTTTGCTAGTTTCTGTCTTTCAACAATGCCTGTTTCTACATGTTATTCACATGGGGTAAATCCTTGTCTTTTAACAGGAAGTGGCTGCTCAGGAGAAGCGTGTGTATGAGATCGCTGCAAAATTCAGGTATGGGGCCTTTTCTTCATTAAGGATAGTTCCGGAGCATAAGTAATTCATTTCAGTGAGAGAAAATTCATTTTGTCTGGCTGGATAAAACTGACTTAATAACAAGATTTGTCAGTCACCGTTGACTACACCTACTTCATATGAACCTAATCATGTGTGATAAGATAATGTCGCAAGACTTAGGACTTTGGCTTTATCATTCATGAAGTTTTGTTTGTGATGTGTTTTGCAAATCAACTGATGGTCATTGCCCACTTGGCTAAATATGTGAGTATGAGTCAAGAGATGGCATTTATTGACGATTTAGGTTTATTTTAATGGAGTCATTGTTCAGTGTGATGACGAAAAAAAATAGAAGCAGTGAGTTAGATTCATCCTGAATTTGCTAAGTGTCACAAGGCATCACATGGAAATGGATTAAGGATTGGCAGAATTGTCACATACTTATCACTAGTAAAAAGTTCTTTCATGGTGCATGCACCTGCACTATACTCAGTATCCATACCCAGGTAATACATATTCCCGTCCATTATCTATATTTTACCCTAAAGAAGGTGAAAAATGGAACTCCGGACACAAATGAGGGCTTTATATGCTGTTGGAGACTGCAGTACACATCAAACTCAATTTGTCTTATAGTCAACAAATTAACATGCCCTCACATGAAGACAGCACTGTACATTTTTATGTACTAACATACCTTCACTCACTCTAGTCCATACATATGAGGCTCACTTCATATGCTTTTGATTCTGTTATGCTTAACATTCATGATCACTACTGATCTTTAGTGTTTTCATGGAGATGGCTTAGACCATGACACAGTGGACTGAAGGTTTAGTGATGTTTCTTTTCTTCTTCTTTTCAGGGGCATTCCAGGAGGAGCCGACAATGGAGAGAGAGGCTACATGTTGACTTTCGTCATTGCATATCTTCGGGTTGGTCTGCCTTTTCTCTTAGAGTTAGGGAATTGTAGATAGATGTCACCTATTACATATAAAAACTAAATATGGCTGAACTGCCTTTTTCAGCGGGTTGCAACTTTTTTTTCTTAGAAAACATTTCCATATGAAATATCTGATGAATAAAAAAAAAAGAGAGCAACTAACAAAAAGTAACAGCAAGTTGAAATATATTCTTAAGGAATTCTGATGAGGTAGAGTTTTCAGTTATAGATGCTATAGTGTCAGATCACATATGATGCTAATTATGAATCAGCTTTGTTTACCACATGTGCTGTCTTATTCAGCTGTTGAATGCGTTCCACCTTACTGAATATTGGTTCTTATTTTCTCAACAGGATATTGCATTTGACTATTATGTGGTGGCAGAGTCGTTTGAAACATCTGTTCCTTGGGACAGGTAAGATTTGCAGACAGCTGTTGTACTGACTTACAGTTTGTGTTAAATGAGAAAGAGCAGCTATATCATAGGCAGCATTGTAAATTGTTTTAGCAGTATGAACATAATGAATGGAATTTGATCTAATACATAATGGCCAACCTACTCCTCTTGTCCTGATATAACTGAAGAAAAGGTAGATCGGGTCTGGATGTGTGTTGAGTGTGATGAAGTTACAGAATAAGAGAGTGATAGTTTCATCAACTGGAACAATTTCTTTGTGATTCATCCTATTTGTAAGTAGCCAGTGAGGAATTATTTTAGTATAAGAAAACAAGACCTTTTCTTTACCCTTTCATTACCCCTCAAGCTGAGTGATATATGTATTGAAACAGAGATGTCACTTTTCATCAGTTACTGGAATTCAGGCACTTTTTGACTTTGCTGGAAAATTTATGACAGTTAAGTAGTTGACAGTATCAGCCACCCTTTACCACTGTTGAGTCCCACAAAACTGAGAAATTTTTTTCGGGCTGTGGTGGCATCTGTAGTTTTATTACTAGTATATTGCGAAGAAGTGCCTATGTAGATTCTCTCTATTTACTGTTGATTTGAAGACATATTGACCTGGTTTTCCTCCAGATGTCTAGACCTTTGCCAGAATGTGAAAGAGAGATTACACAGAGAGTGTAAGGACAATGGAATCCAGTTTCCCCCTTACATCACATGCAGGTAGGTACAAGCACAAGACTGGATGTATTTCATCTTAGCTAGTTAATGTCTCAACTAGGCAAAAGCTTGTTTCATAATCACAGTAGCTTCTGTGGGGATATATCGGACGTTTTCAAGAAAAGTGAAGAAGTCAGGAATGAAAATGTGAAATTTTATTGTGGCACCAAATTCTCCATAAACTGGTACAGTGAGACAACATATATCAAAGAATATACACGTATATTTCTGAAGCTTAATTATAACTAGTATGAGTTTAAAGCGACCTTGAACTTGAGTAATTGGCAAAAAATGTCCTCTCCGTTACAATTCCTAAAATCAGTTTTTGAAGAAACATGTAATTGCTTGAATTTTCCTTTCATGCCCAGGGGGCTGTTGAGGGTTGGCTTGAAATAAAAAAAGAGGTTTCAAAATTCTATCCATTAAATAGGAGTGTAATTGCAGCATTTAATTTCCAAGTTTACATATTCAATTGTATCCAGGTATGTAACATACCACCTAGGTCTCATGAAAATGGATATTTTGAGCTCATTATCTCTGAAATATTAAAACATGCTCTCTCAAAAACATACAATGAAATATTTGATGATTCAGTTTTTTGTCTTCAGTTTATGAGGCAAAGAAATGTGCGTAACGGATAGGACATAATTGTAACGGAAAGGACATCTTTCTATACAGTGAGGAAAAACTCCTATGGGGACTTCAGCAAATGATCCAAATAATCTTAAAGTGTTAGTGATAAGTAAGTTTTGCAGAGTAAATACTGTGTCAGAAAAAATAATTGCAAATATAGCATACCGATAATCATTTTACACAGAAAACATAGTGACCATTGACTAGTAGCTTATCATCCATAGAAACACACCCCAAGGATAAGTTGTTTCTTTTTTGTCTGCATTATGAGTCAATAAGAAATATAACTGTATTAAGAGATTTTATCAGTTTTCTGTGATCAGTATATTTTTGTTTGTTTAGGTCTACTGTATTTTCATTTGGACACCATTTTATAACTAAGATCCTACAAAATGAAAAAAAAAAAAGAACATTAACAAGGAGAAATCCACTGGTACAAAGAAGGGAAAAGATCCAATGTACAGTGGGTAGTCCATTAGAACCTTCACAGGATTCAAGCAGCAAAAGCATTACACTTCAATTAATAATGATGAGTTTACACTCAGCAAAAGCTAACACTTTCATTTAACTTCCATTCAAATGCATGGCATTTCATAATACTGATGAGTTTGTACTGGGGGAAAAGATCAAACTTCCATTAAAGTAAGCTTTTATGCTGAAAATGGTAACAAAGTGATTTGGGACCCAATAAAGAGGTGTAGTCAGACCGTGTAAATTGCGGAGACTTTTCTACAAAATTCATTGTGCAGGTCCTCTTCTTTCCTCTTGTCTGTCTTCATGCTAACCGCCACTGCGGCGATGTTGTCGTTCTGTGGAGGCATTCCGTTTTCTTTTACTATCTTTTTCCTTCATCTCTTCATATTTTGAAACATCACATTTTAACCTTTCACGGTAGGCACGCATTCTGTCTTTAGCTGGCACGGGCTTTGGTTTTGTTGTGGACTGTTGAAAAACGAAAATAAGAATAGCATTATAAAGTGTAAAAAAAGAGAGATTGGTATTCCTCCTATTCCACTAATATTTAATAAATAGGAGAGGTTGAAAAACATGACAGTGTTAAGTGATATTGTTAATTACAATGTGTTCTATCTAAATGAAGTCAAGCAGCTGTTCAGTGTCAGGCATACTTATTCCATCTTTCAAGCTAAACATGATTTTGCTGTGTCAAGTTAAGTGAGGCCTGGAGTTTGGGAACAGTTTTAAGTTTGCTCAGACAGGGCCTATAAATATGATATCACAAATCAGAAGTGGGAATGGAATGTGGACCACTTGCACTTTGTACTGATCCATACTGATCTCCTACTCAATAGTCAATGCACACAGTAAAATAAAATGGAGGTTCATTATTTCTATTTTCCTGCTTTTTTTAAACGAAATGGGTAGTTGATATAGGGCAAGCACTGGATTCAAACTGCAGCAAATGGATCATCTTTCATTTCTGAGGCTCATAACTAGACTAGAAATAGTATGGGAATCTTTCTGTGAACTCCATAACAATATAATAATAATATGGGAACCAGATCTAGAACTAGGTTTTGGCCAGCAGTCCCCTTCCATTTCTTGATTTTCACCACAGCTGACTGGGAACTGGTTACAATAGTTATGAATATCTTCTCCGTTACATACCTGTCCTCTCCGTTACATATTAATTGCCAGAAGTTCCTTCACGGAGAGGACTGTAACGGAGAGGAAAATCAGACATGTTCTGATTTTTTCTTCACCAGCCAAACCATGAAATCACACAGGTTAAGGTGTTAACGTGTGCAGCAAAGAGCCATTTATCATGGCACGGCTAACTGCTCAAATTATATTCGGGATTGTAACTGATAGAGCAAGTGTAACGGAGAGGACTTTAAGCTTTTGACTCACCTTTTCAGCTTGCTTGATCGTGCATTGTGATGCAACATCAGCCGGTACAGCTTCGTTGGTGTTCGCCATAATTGAAGCTAAGGGCGGGTTATCTACTGGCAGTCGCCGATGCAATAAAAATTCAGGATTGGAAACTTTATACCACAATTTCATTGTTCGTAACGGAAAGGACTGAGTATCAAGGGACAGTCATATTTTCACTCTGTAGAAGTATATTTTATGTCCTCAAGTATTTTTCGAGTTCTTATTTGAAAACCTAGATATTTTGGCATTCCAAAACTTCAACTCATAAAACATTTCACGCACTTTACCCGNTGGAATCCAGTTTCCCCCTTACATCACATGCAGGTAGGTACAAGCACAAGACTGGATGAATTTCTTCTTAGCTAGTTAATGTCTCAACTAGGCACAAGCTTGTTTCATAATCACAGTTGCTTCTGTGGGGATATATATATACATTTTTGTAAATTACAAAAGTGTATTGAAAAGTATTGAATTTTTAGTTTTGTTTTTCCCTTCCTTGCATATTTGGTAATTGTTAGTCACTAAAATTCAAAGTTCAGAAGCTTTTCCCTTTGTGTCACTGTCAAATGTGGGAAGGCCATGGAATTTAAGAGGCTTGACGAATTAACATGTTTGTTGAATATAGAACCAGCTTGGACATATTAAAAAAAAACCACCTGTGACGTGCAATGTCTGGCACAAATATGAAAACACAGTTCAGAAGGAGGCATCCTACACACCGATGGAGAATGCACAATTACAGTGAAATGTAACAATCAAGCAGCTCTTCTTACACTATCCTCCGCATATTTTGATTCTAATTTACTCATTACAGTTGCTCTTTCTTGCATCTGTCTCTAATTTATGGAACAGTTTCACTACATTTTTGCCATTTTAAGTATACTGCTTAATATTGTATGTCAGAAAACTCTGGCTGTATTAGGGTCTCCATAGAGAGATAAAGGATGAACCAACGTTGTTTGGATATGATTTCAAGAGTCTGTTCTTGGTAATTCTGTTTCCAGAGTCACACAGACTTACGATGCCGGTGCTTGTGTTTACTTCTACTTTGGCTTCAACTACAGAGGCATCAGCAATCCAGTGCATTTGTACGAGCATATAGAGGTCAGTTTCTTTGCCTAGACACCCAGGGTGCTATAGACCTGGAAACCTGGAAAAAAGTCATGGGGGAATTGAAATTAGCATTTTGCAGGTTTGGAATTTCTTGAAATTAACAGTAATGGTCAGCATTCGTTAAAAGAACCTAGTACATTCTAAAAAATTCAATTGGGACATTCATAATTTATCATCTTTTTTTTTCTCAAAATACACCAAATCCACTTCAAATGATTTTGAGTGAAAGAAAAATGATGTGACCTAAATGCTCTTAAGAAGTATATATTTGTTTGCTTTTAAAAGTCTTAACTCTTGAGGAAATCCAGATGTCAAACTCATTTTTTCTATAAAAAGAAATTAAAAGAAATATATATTCCCTTTAATACTGTTCTTTCATTTTCCAGTGAAAGTGTACTTTCTTTATTTTGTCACATGTTACAATGTATTCTTTATGGTCTGGGAGGCTGTTCTGCAGCCTTTATGACATAACGTGGGAGTGCAGCTAAGTGCAGTTTTGAAATTTGGGCTTCTCTTAACCATTAGCTTTTTAAAGGTTTTATCCTTTGCTTTCAGACTTGTGGACGTGATGAAATACTGGCCAACGGAGGGAGCATATCACATCATCATGGAGGTAGTGAGACTTGCATTGCCACTCTGTCTTTCACCTATAATTCCCGAAAACATTATATACTCACTTGGATAATTGTCAAATTGTTTGCCTTTAATTTTAAAGAGTAATTTCTAAAGGAGGGTGTTTCATGAAATTATTTTAACGGAATGATGGATTTATTTAAAATACTGTTACAAGTTTTGGTTAAAGAAAATGCTTTAAGATCAAGTAAGTTCTTCAAAGCACACATTGCATGAAGAATATGACTAGTCCTCAGCGGAGATGTGAAATGTTATTCATGGGTCCACAGTAACCTTGTGGTTTGCCCCATGACAGTATTTTGTGAAGAATGTACCACTTTTTTGTGAGGGTGTATTCTTCACATCCTAGGAACCAGAATTTATACTTGAAGTCAAAGCACCTTTGAAAACTACACCCAGACATATTTATGGCAGTTTTCAAGAGATGTTTTAAACCTTAATATGAATTTCTATTTTGAGATATTCATAGGACTGTTCTAATCCAGCTATTAATTTGGGACCTGCAAATTGCTTCTGAATAAGGCTGATTCCAGAAGGGTTTGTCTAATAGGTGTCTTTGAGTGCATTAATAATTAAACGTACTTTCATTGAAATCCTGAATCACACTTCCATCCATGCCTGGTTACTTTTATGGAGTGGTGCGGCCAAAATGTTCTTGTATTGGATCCTGGATCTGAAGTTCTTGAGTGTGACTCGTACCAGGGTCATTTTTCCAGTGCCTTGAGAAGGCATTTCATTCACAATTTTCTTCAGTCCACCCACCTGTAGTGTGGGTACCTGAGAATAGTCAGTGAACGAAACTGTCAGAATGATACTGATCTATGCCTGTATATGGAAGCAGGGCTGCCTGTAAGTTAATCCTTGGATTATAACTGGCATGTTAGGGTAATAGTATTGTAAAGTGGCATGAACAGGTAGTTGCCTAGATGCAAGACTTTTAAACCTCATTATTATAATTATTATTCTTATTATTTCAGTGGGCAAAATCCGCAAGCGGTGGTTAAGAAAGACTGTGGGAGACATTGGTATTGGAGCCATGCAGGCAATCAAGCAGTACATCGACCCCAATAACATCTTTGGGAACAACAATCTGATGATGGGCCACACTTTGACAGGAGACATACGGCAGGAACCTGACAATGTCTTGCTTCCATCCAAGCTTTGAGAAGATTCATAATGTTGTTGTGTAGTGGTGTTGAGGTTGGAGCCACTCACGTTGAAGAGTGCGTTTTCCAGAACTTTAATGGTTTGAATGTTGTGAGGTAAAGGTTATTTGCCTGTACATCAGCTTTCAGCAAAGTTCAGACGGACGTTTCAAGACAATTGTAGAAGTAATTTGGAGGACTTTTCAGGGCATAAAAAAAAAGGAAAGGAAAAAAAAAGCATTTAGCTTTATTTCAAAAACTGCAGATAACAGACTCTGTAAGTAAGGTGTTTGCGGGCTGTAAATGTTTTTCTGGACAAATTAATTCAAGGGTAAGACAACATCCAGGAATATTTATATTGACCTGAAAGTGTTATAGGAATTGAAGAGATTTCCATAGCAAGCTGATATCTGTACTGATTGTTTTCTACTCATTCATTCTCATTTTCAGTGAGTAAAGAATTCATGATGAGCTCTGGAAAAAGCACTGTCCAACTGCTATAAATATTTATTTAAGTGTCCCTTTTCAGTTTCTTGTGGCCATGATCAAATATATCATTAATAAGAAAGGCATGTTAAATGGAAGAGCACTACAGTAGATGTTTGGAGCAATAACTACAAGCCAGGCAGTAGCATTGTTGTCAGAACAAGTCACACACAGTCAGAGAGAACCAACATACTGCAGGTTCACATACATCAGGCATGGGACTTCTCCAGCTTTTACAACATTTGTGTTTGTTTTTTTCCTAAACTTCATCAGTCCGACTCCGTCAGCCTCAGATATCTAGATAGTTGAGGGGTGGTTGTGCAAAAACCATATCATTATATAAATTGCATTATATGAGATACAGTCTTTGTGCAGGCACCCCTTGTAATGGTTGTATACCAAAAAAAAAAAAAAAAAATTATTTTGTGGATGAAAATCTGACCCTGTCTGTGCTGGGCCAGTGATGGCTCCTTTCTATTTGACACCACGTATACTTCAGACCTGGGTATATTGCAGTATTGTTGACTCATAGATGAAAGACTTGGGCATTGGCATTCATATAGGAGTGAATCTGTCAATGAGTCCACACTGTTACTGCCAACATCTTGTTGTGGTCATAACAGGATTATTGTTGCAGACAAGCAGCAGCATTAAATGCAGATGTTGAGTAATTGTACATTCTTTTAAGAATAATACCTGATTATCTCAGTATTGCAAATTTGGTCAGTTACGCGGACATGGCTCGTAAGGGACTCCCAGGCTATGTTTGTTAAGTCTTCTTTGACGTCATTTTGAGTATGAATTGATGTCATTTTGAGTCTGAAGGGGCCGTCCATTGGAGAGCAGACTTTGCTCATTGGCTGTATCACCCATGTCATACTTAAAATGATGTCAATTCATACTCAAAGAAGATCCAACAAATGTGACTCAGTACTCATCCATTGTGCATTGCTGTGGTGCGCACTGCCCTTTTTTAATTCAGCACATTTTGAGTGTAAAATTATGTGCCAAAGTGCTGAATGGTGTTTTCTGTTGTGTGTGGCGATTTCACAGAGGGCTTTCACTTAAAGTGACGAAATAAAGTTGGGAAAATAAATAATCTGCTGGTCATGCATGCATTAATATATTCTAAATACGTGTGTAAAACTGGTTGTGATGTAACAAATGTATTTTGAAGTACTTTTTTCTTAAGATACCCATCCACAATAGCAAAAAAGAGAAAGCACACTATTTGGAGTGCCAGTTTGTATGCAAAATGCACTAAATTAGAAAAGGGCAGTGTGCACCACAGTAATGCACTATAATCTACAATGGAAGAATAGTGGATCCCCTTTAGTGATGGTGTGTCAGTTTGTGCAATGCTGAAAGAATATATGTGGATTGCTTACTATGACATTCCCTTAACTCAGATTTGCCATAAAGGCGATTATGGGAGTGTTGAAGTAAGCACCAGTCTTGTTTGTGAAAGTGTTATTCTTCTGTCATTTTAAATTTTTATGAAGCAAGACTTTTTGTTGTGTGCACCAGAAGTATGGTGAAGAAGTCAGTTATTTTAGGGAATAATCAGATAACATTAGTGATGAATTTTCCATATTTTTCCTGTCCATCTGACTAATAAGTAATTACGAGGGTTACCAGTTAGACTGCCCAAACAAAATTTAAAGTTAGGGTTATTCTGATAGTCTTGACATCATGGTCCTGTTTCTGTAACAGGGAGGGGAACAAGCAGATCCTTAACTCATAATACATAGTACCAATCAGGGTGAGAAAGAGAACTTGGTTATGATGATTGAATGTGGTCTGTTACCACTTCACTTGTAAGTTGCTGACTGACCGCTTTGATGCCAGACAAGTTTTTATGTCACTAGCTTCTCTCAACTGGACAGGAAATTGTGGATTTTCCACTGCTGACATTAGCCATGGATGTGTTAGTTACAGAATACAGACCGGTCTTATGAACCACTAGAGTTAAAAAAATAAAGACGTGGTAAAATAGGGGTTGTGTTTTAAGCCATACCTTTCCAGTGAAATCCCTGTGGCAGTTCATGAAATGTGAGCACCACTTTCTGTCCCGAGTGATGATGCACAAGTGTTTGTCAAGGTAAGCTGTATGGCGTATTGTTTCTGTCCATTGCAGCAGGCAGTGATAAACATCTTTCAGGCAGGCAGAGTATAAGGACTCCTGTCCTGTTGTACACTTGCTTGTGGTAACTGGTAGTTAACTCCTGTCCTGCAGTATTTGGTGTTTCGCAGTATAATATTCACAACTTTCGTGGCCCTCAACTAGCGCGGCTATTTTGACTCCCGTCACTTCTCCCTCCATGATTGAAAGGTAAACATTGCTACAAGCTGTATGTTATGATGGAGGTTTTCAACCAGTGGGAGACAACATTGAAGTATATTTTTTTGACAAATGGACGGGTGTCCAAAATATATGACACCCACAACATATTATATATGTACCCCCCATCATATTTCTTAAAGGTGAAGAAATGTGATGACGTGGAAGGCCTCCATCATTCTAAGAGATCTATTAAAGACAGCTATCGTGTCCAGTACTGCATTTTATTGATGGCAAAATCATTTTTGGTTCACTGTTTAAAATCCAGGGCATTAATTCGAGAAAGTCGTCAATACTGAAGTGTTGGGGTTTATCTCTGCTTAATTACCATCTATGTTATCATAATTTTCACACAAATTCATAAAATTGTTGTACAAGCATTTCAGTTAGTTGCACCATCCACATATATTTCATATGTCTGTAGTGCTGACTCTTAACCAACTCTGTCATGTTCACAACACAAGATATGATTGGATGATATGCTCCTTTAATGCTTTTATAATTTTATATAGGAAGATTGTTTCAGGAAAGTATGCCTGTCACCTGTTAATGGAAGTTGCATGATTTTTATGTTCAGATTGCACTTAACATTTTATCGTGTTTTTTTTTTTTCCTGAAGAGTTGTAAATCCCAGACGGCATATTTGCTTTTACATCATTTTATTTACATTTAAATGGCAGACTTGGAGCAAATTGCTACATAGGTCCAAGTTTTAAAACTGTTTTTTTTTTTTTTTTTTTTAATTCTGCTCTGTCACCATTAAAAAGATTTTTATCACATGCACTGCAACCGTTTTCTGTGAATGGCGGACAAGAGGCTCCACATTAATAAGTTTAATCATTAACATAATTTTGTTGTTTCCACCGCAAAGTAATAAATTTGTCACCTTCCACACGAAAGGGCGTATCCCTGTTTTTCACGTTTTTAAGGAGAGCGATTTACGTCTGATTCGATCTTATTGATAGTTAGCTTAAGCCCTTAGGAATTTTATGCTATATCTTCCTTACTATTTGAGCAAGGGATGCGCCGTTTCGTGTAAACATAGTTCTGAGATAGCACTACGTACTGGTGGTGATAACTCAAAACCATCAAAAATCAGGATATGCCCTTTTGTGTGGAAGGCGACGAATTGTCCAGCTTTTTATAATGCAGGATAGACAATTTTGCAGCGGAGTGACTGTTTGTAAGTGTGATGGTCATCTTTCTATCACTTTTTTTAATGAAGACATCAAATCTCCAGGTGATACATTTGACAGAGATGATATATACTAATACAAGTCCTTGTAGTGACTGATGATACAAAAGTCTTTCGCTAACATTCAGGTGCTTAGGAAACAAGAAAAGTGGGATCTTTACCAGAGATGTAGAGAAGAGAGATGAGAAACACAGATACTGCGTACAGTATTTTAGGTCCTGATTTTTCATCTGTTAGGGTACATGTATGGCTAATAAGTACTCTTTTGATTGGTTCCAACGTGCACGCATTATCTGTGCTCCACTGTATATCCTAAAATAGAAGGAGTTATAAATTTTCGGCAGGGTGCATAATCCTTTCTTAACTTACAGGGCTCCTGGAGAACTTCTTTAATTTCACTTTATGAGCAGAACTCCAGAAAAGCCAAATACAGTCCCAGAAAATCCTTAAACAAGTGAGGTCTGTTAGAAATATGTACAGAGAGAAAGAGAAATCCTCATACCAATGCTGGAAAGACAAGTTTTGGCTACCGTAGTGGATGATGGCAGATTGCATTTAGTCCTGGTAAATCCTGAAATCTCCTGACAAATGAATTTAGATTTGGTGTCCTTACTCTGTTCCAGAAGTGTCTTTCAACATGCAAATTGCATTTTTAATTTGTCAGATAATCACTAGAGCAAGTAAGAAACTTTTTTTTTTTTTTTTTTTTTCACACAGGACATGTATCAGTATATTTATCTTTAAAACTATGTAACATGAATATGTGTGATTTCACATCTCAAGCTTTCATATAAACCATCATTTATTTGTTCTTATACTGCAATGTACTTTTGTGAGATTATGCATTTTCACATCAGTTATCTTATACTCTTATACAGTAGTCCACTTTCAACATGAAATTTGCAAAACTGAAAAAAATCTAAGCAGAAGCCATGAACTTCATGCCCATGGTGGCTTAGTGTGATTTTCAAAGCAACAAAGGCCACAAGAATTTTCTCATGAGACTCAAGTTTTCACAGCGATAGGTCTACTTGTGACCTATGAACAAAAATTGAAGAGTGAATTTCCAATCTGTGTAGATCCAGTTTGTGTTAGAAATTAATTTTTGTCTGGCCAAACCTGGTCCTGCTATAGTCTGTTTGAACTGGAGCGGCCATTTTTCAGAAATGACCCTTCTACATCTTTAACCTCCTTGTCATGACCACCTGTCAGATGCAAAAGTGACTATCTTTTCTCATATATCCCAAATACTATGAAACATGAGGGAAAGCATCTTTGGTTAATCTGAGGTCTGAAAGGGTTATTTAACCCTCCGATGCAGTGACAGAATAAATTCTGCCGTCCAGTCGCTACACTTGAATTAGGCAATGGAATATATACACATCTCCTTGCCAAGTGCAGGGTGTGATGTTCGAATTTTGCAACCCTGCGTCAGCTGACTGGCTGGAAGGCAGGCAATATATCCAATGGTCATTATCAGTAACGGTGGTCACGCGGTCAGCCAGAGGCTAGACCCGAAGTGCCTTGCGCTACGAGAGTGAACAAGGATCCATAACCTACCGTAGGGAATGAAAAAGTTCGTGGTTTGAATTTATAATCTATACCTCTAGTGTACCAAAGGGCAGCCCTGTGCCTGCCACTGAAGTATACTAAATCAAGAATTAAAGAGAAATGATTGCCTTTGTTTCTTTTGCGTTTTGGCCCAGGAATTATTAGTTGAACTGAGAAAAAAGAGTACTTGTACAAGGGCAACTGCTTTGACAGTCAACCCTGCTTAATCACAGCTTTTCAGAAACTCAGCAAAAAGTTGCAGTTAAAAGGGGTTTTGATTATTCGGTGACTTTTATATAGAAACGCTTAGCCATTCATATTGTTGAAAATGATGCTATTAAGTGGAGTAAATTATATTAGGAAGAAAGACTATGTCGCCATGTACAGTTCAACTATATATTCAATCATTAAAATATTGGGCTTGCTAGATGTGAAGTCGTGGAAGACTTTTTTTTCTTCCCTCTGTCCTCATTTTCTTTGAATTCCTTATGCACACAATTTATATTATTGGCCTTGAACTTGTAAAAACTTTGCATCTTGAATACTTTAACCTCATCATTATGAGATGTGAAGGTGCATAATCTGGCACTTTCTTATATGACACTGTAAGGGTAACTCATGTTGTGATTAGAAATACAGGACATTTAATTTATTGCATAATGATTACGAGACAAATGCCATTTTCTTCAGCCTATTTACTCCATATGTATTCCATAGTCAACTTCTAACACACTGTGGCAAATATGTTGTGCTTCACCCTTTCTGTTATTGTTCAAAAAGTCTAATACAGAGATGCCACTCTTCAGAGAATTCTCTGAAATCAGTGAATTTCGGTGTCTTTCAGAGATTGCCACTGACATCAGTTTGACAATCAGTTTGCAAATTAAACTGAAATCTCAAAACATTGTCCAACCTCTTTTGTCTGTTCTTGTTAATTTGCCCATGTAGTAGAGGTTAATTTGATATGTGTGTATATATGCACATTTTTTTTTTTTTCTTTTAACCATGACATATTCTGGACTAGATTCTGTGTGGAACTGCGGAGAATTCAGAGAATTTTATGGAACATGAGTGGCATCCCTGCTAATATTCTTGCACTCCATTTTTAGTTCACATAATGTGTGTGTAAATGTAATGGTCCTTACAGATGTAGTGTTACTGATTACACGAAGGACTCTTGTGATTTTACCATGCATTTCTGTGAATGCTTAGTTCCTGCTATTGCTCATTAAAATTTGCTTTTTTTTCAATTAAAAAAAAAATAATTGTAGAAAACTCCAAAGTATTTCCTGATTCTTCATTTTGTTTGTCAAGTTAAGTTTGCAGATAGCCTTAATAGTGCAGTGGAACCTCGATATTAAGTATTCACTTTGATATTTAGCAAGAATTTCACATGCGTGGGTTGTTTATTATTCTATCATTTCATTGTTTAAATGGACATTGATTAAAAAGTTTATCTCAATAACACATGTACTTTTTCCATGCACCAAAGCGTACTTAATATCAAGTTTCCACTGTTTTTGGGTCATCATTTAAAGGATGGCAGCTATAGGCTGCAGAGACAAAGTGACAAAATATCTAAGGGTTGTCCAAAGTTCGCCTTTTCTTCCTTAAGTTAAACCTACCCCTAGCCCTGTCCCCAGCCCTAAACCAAGCACTAGGTAGGAGTATCCTGACAGACTTCAAAATACACAACAGTTCCAGGATCCACAAGCTTGCAATGCAGTGCCCTGTTTAATATCAAGGTACATTGAATAAAGAAATGGTTTGAAAAAAAAATAAAAAGAATCCTTTCAAATGAAATTCATAGTTGATAACAAGCATTATGAAGAAAAATGAATGCTTAATATCAAGATTTCATTGTATTCATTTAATAAATACATATGTGTCTTGTTATTAAGTTTGAATTTCACATGCATAGTTTCATTATTGAGTTGGCCCTCGATATTAAGTATAATTCAATAATACTGTAGGTACATACTTTTTCCATGCACCAAAGGTGTCCTATACATTGAGCTTCTGTTGTACATGAGATTAGGGGGCATGAGGTAAGTGGCAGATTTAGGCCGGGGCACTATGATGATCAATGGGCTCATGCCCAGGGCTCCGTGGGGGNGGGGGGGAAGGGTGGTCCTATGCTGGAGGTATGAAGATACCAATGTATTTTTTCACTGTTGGCTGTACAGTATATAGTTTTACATTACACCTCTCATTAACTTCTCCAGGAGTCCCAATGCCAAAATACTTTCCACACATGTTGTTTAGCTCTTCCTCCAAATTTTGACATGAAAATACCTCTAAAGAAAGTAGATTTTGAGAATTTTGGCGGTGAACAGGCTTCCTAATATTTTAGACCTTTTCACACATTAAATAGGGTAGCCTTACCAACCTAGCAGCAACCACAAAGTTTAAACATGAGTGACTATGCCTTCCCTTTCCTGAACCTACAAATGCATTTGCACGTACCTTAGCCTGTGAAATTCAAATCCAACCCCCCCCCCCCCCCCCNCCCCCCCCTTTCCCCATGGCCAGTTTTCTGATTTTATAGGTACTAGTTAAAATTGCATACTTTTATGCCAGATGCTATTGGCATCTCTATATCTGGAAGATGAGAATCATTTTATAGAAAGAACACAAGGGAAAGATAGAAAGAGAGAGAAGAAGGAAGGGGGAGAGTGGGAAGGAGCTGGATGAATCTTCCTTAAAAATTGTTATTCTTAAACCTACTATTTTGGGAGAGTTTCAGACTTTTTAGTGGTCCTGCATTTCTCTCGTGTTAAAAAACTGGCGGGTGTTTGAGGTTTTACTGTACAGATTTCCTTTAAAACAAAATGTTCAGTGCAATGTACATCTCTTCCTCAGTTTTTACACTTTTGTTTCCCACTGACAAGTTAAAGAAAGATGGATAACATCAAGAGGACAAAATTATACGTTCATAGTCATTACATCAGTTTTATTTAAAACTTAAAAAAACAACAACACACCATTCAATGCACAATTCATATAAGCTTCATACACTGCTTGTGAAACATCACTTGTAAAAATTATCAAACTATCTACTATACTTTTAAACTTTTATTAAGCCTGAATAAAAGATTCATTTAACTTTTGTGAAACAATATTTGCATAATTAATTAAACTATACACTATACTTTGATGAAGCATATATATAATCTTCATACACTTTTTGGGGAACATTATTTGTATAATTATATTAAACCAAACAGTTCACTATACTTTTATCAAGCATGTATGTAATCTTCTTTCTCTTTCTGTGAAACAATACTTGTCTAATAAATTAAATCAAACTATTCACTATACTTTTATCAAGTCTGAATATAATATTCATTCAATTTTCGTGAAACAATACTTGCATAATTAATTAAATCAAATTATCCACTACACTTTCATCAAGCATGAATATAATCTTCATGCATTTTTTGTTGTGAAACATCACTTGTATTGTTAATTAAACCAAACTGTTCACTATACCTTTATCAAACATGAATATAATCTTCATCCAAATTTTGTGAAACATTACTTGTATAACTAATTTAACCGACTATCTACTATATTTTGATCAAGCCTGAATATAATACAATTTTTTGTGAAACAATACTTGTATAATTAATCAAACTAAACTATCCACTTTATGTTTAATCAAGCATGAATACAATCTTCATTCACTTTTTGTGAAACATCACTTGTATAATTAATTAAACCAAACTGTCCACTATACCTGTATCAAGCATAAATATAATCTTCATTCATTACTTGTGAAATGCCACTTCTATAACGTCCAAACCGTCCCCTGTACTGTTACCAAGCATGTAAGATTTGCTGGTAAACAAGTGATAAAAATGAAGACTTCTATTAACTAATACTTAAAACTTTTTGTGTTTTCTTCAGCAAAAGATGAGATGAATGTCACTCATTTGTACAAGCATGAATGATAATCATTTTCATCTGACAATCTCAGCAACAGTCACACATATGCAAATTGGCCCACACAACATAAAAGGCAAATGTTTGCTGCACTAGACAGCACCTCACGGATTTCAGTCCAACCACAGATATGAATTTGATCCAGCTAATCTGGTAAGTCGTTTTTAAGGAAAATGGACCCATCAGTCTTGTGGTATATGAGCTTCAAGCAAGGGATTAAGTTGCATGATAACCATATTCAAGAAAAGAACAGCCCAAACTTTAAAGAGGTCTACTGTAATACAATATGTCTATTTATTTCACAAGCACAAACATTCGCAAATCAGACTTCAGACTTACACTTAAATACAAAAATATTTCTTGATGATGAAACCAAAAATTCATTCTCAACAAGAATCTTAATGAGCATTGTTTGTATACTGTTTGTACATAAACACAGTGGTATCCAGCTTAAAACCCATTGCAAGGATATTAAAAAAAAATCTGGAACTGGAAGCCCATTGTTAGGCTTATGCAAACAGAGCTTAATTCAGCAACTTCAGTTACTTGTGGCTGTTTAAAAAAACACACACTTCTTTTTCGTGTTTATTTTTGTCGCTTATATGCATGCTTATAAAGCACACGTTCTGTATATTCGTTTGAACCACTTACAACAGCCTATAATATATCTGAAATAAACTGAATTGAAATCTGCTGATAGAGAATAGAGCTCTCAGAGAAACAGGATTTCTTTCTGGGATCTGGGTATAAGGCAGGTATGTTATAGGAATAAAATCACTCTTAATGGGTCATGGGTTCATAAAATATGAGTATTTAAGTGACCAGGCATGTCACTCTTTAGAGACTTCTCTGAAATCAGAGAATATTGGTGTTTAAAAATTTTTTTTGACATCAGTCTGAGAAACTTTTTTTGATTAGCAAAATACAATATCTAGGCAATTTCTTCTTACTGTTTCTTTCTTTCTTTCTTTTTTTTTG
>JAWQUT010000155.1:863455-878455 GCA_033807755.1 Ellobium chinense
GTCTATATGCTCTGTTCATGCCATGCATGACTGCTTGCTACTCATCTAGGGCAGCTCAGCACGCGCAGAGAATATAAATAAATGATCATGTGAGCGACAATCATCAAGTTTTACAAGTTCACTGGGACAAGTCCAGACCACAGCTATAGTACATGGGCAAAATACAATATAAGACGGGACAGCACATGAACATTTAAGGCATTATGATTACTAAAGTCACACATTTGCATAACTTACTAGTGCATTCACATAAATATGTTCACAACGTATTCGTACATTTCACATTTAACATAATGGCTCACTCACTCACACCAATAACTATTCAGTCCTTATACTCATTCTTTTTTTCCCTCTAATTACTTAAATAGCTCTATACCTTTACTGAAATTTTTGTAACACAGTATGGATGCATTTTGCTAATCTAACAAAAAACATTTGCTTTCCTGTTCTCAAACAACCCCTTTGTCTTAAACATTTTAGGTCGTATGTAAAATCTTCAATTCATAAATCTCTGCCTTTCAGTTATTGACTGGTCATATTCAAACAAAAACGTGGAATTCATCTACCAGACAATCGCAAAAATGACATTTTCTATTCTCTAGCTATTTTCCCTCCCGTCCCCCGTTGGGTGGCTTATGATCCCTTGATCACGTGAAGGAAATAAATATACCTTATTACAATAAGGATGTTTGACTGGGCAGCTGCGACTTTAGTTGAATATCCCAACAACAACAACAACAACAACAACAACAACAACAACAACAACAACAACAACAACAATGAAATACCATAGACAACGGTTAAAGCGAAATCCGTGGGAACAAAGCCTTATGTTCGGTTTAAACAGAGTTTCGGTTAAAACAGAGAAGCCTAAGCTAGTCTTCCTGCTTCCCTTTCGTTTTAGCAGAACTTCTAGCTTAACCATTTTCGTTTTAACCGTTGTCTACTGTACTGACTAAACACAGAGAAAAACCTACACTGTTGTCCTTTGTTTAGACCAATCCACGCATCGACCTGCGCTTTGGCCAGCATTGCGGTAATCATACGGGCCTCGTTATCTGTGTGGATACTGACGAGCTGAGCTCCCTCCAGGCTGCAAGCAAAGTTGGCTCCAGCCCAGGTTCTCTTGGTCTGTGTCTCCAGCATGTAGCAGTAATCTCCGTATGTCGTCCAGTTCTGGCTGGGACAGTCACCTATGACTGTGGGGGTTGGGGTTGGTGGGGACCCTGTTGGGGGAAGTGGTCAAAACAGGATTAAGCAAAAGTTGTTGAACCCTGCCGTCTCATGACAAAACGGTACATTATTATGCATTATTATTTATTGTGAATACGTGCCTTTTTATCATATACGGCAGCAGAATTGTCGCCAAAACTGAGGAAAATTTTAATGTTATGTGGGCCTAGGCATGGTGTTTGTGGATCTGAGAAACCTATTGTTTACCATTTTTAATCTTTATCGTCTCACTTCGTCGTCCTTCTGTCACTACGAGTCCAGATAAATGTAGGCATGGACATGGTGTTGAATTAACCACTTCAAGTATCTTGTAGGTACCATCAGCATGATGTGATGCCGGTGCCTGCTTTAAGAGAAGTATATTGGGATATGCCCAGACCACAGTTGTGGTACATGGGCAAGATTCTAAGCACCCAGCAACACCAACACCTCACCTAAATTGATTTCACAAACAAAGCTCAGCTGCATCTTGCACGGCACGTCCTGCCACTGGCCATCTACAGTGTGACTGACGCAGCCCTCCCCGTCCGCTCTGTCGGGCTCCCCATGTCCCCAGTTGGTCCACGTCACAGGCCACTTGTCAGACCACTGGTAGCTGGAGCTTGACTGAAATGAGAGTGGGTGGATGGGTGAGTGTGTGAGTGAGTGAGTGAGTGAGTGAGTGAGTGAGTGAGTGAGTGAGTGATTTGAATGATTGATTGATTGATTGATTGATTAAGTGAGTGAGTGAGTGAGTGAGTGAGTGAGTGAGTGAGTGAGTGAGTGAGTGAGTGAGCGAGTGAGCGAGTGAGTGAGTGAGTGACTCATACCACTGACAGTGTGAGTTGTATTACATGAAAAGGACCGGTTGAATGATTGTGTTCCTTTCAATTTAGCCATTCTCATAATCATAAAGATAAGGCAGACTTTGTCTCAGTACATTGGAACTCTTGACAGCACACCCATCCGTGGGACCAAGCCTCTACGGGCGTGTTATAAGAAGTTTCGTGTTATCCAGGCTACTATTTGTAAGAAACAAAGCGCTTGAGACTGTTCAGTGGGAGTATGCCGGTGAGGGGATCGTTTTAAACATTGGTTGTGTTAACAGAGTGCAAATGTATTTGATTACAGTGAAATTAGCAGTGTGCTCGATTTCGCCGTAAGTCAACCCTTTCCCCAAACCCTTTTCTTTGTTAAACAATGACAAATGCTCGCCCGTTTACGCGAAATCAAGTTCGTCCGAAATTAGATCCCATTGAACATTCATCAGTTTTTGCCTGCAAACATTTTATTTGAGTGAGTAAATTGCTGAAACCAAAAGATCTGACTGACGATTTCTAAACGGCTCTGGTCTCCTTGTTTAGAAGAATTAAGTTCTTGTACTCCAGTAGTGATACCAGATGATCACCAATAGCCTAAGACTGGCTGAGGAGATGCCAGCTGATGACTGACTGATTGATAATGATTATGTTCCCATCCCCATTTGGAGACCCTATCTAACTACATACACTGTTTAAGCAAAATCTTTTCTCAGTCCTATCAATTCGTATTATTAGCAGAGCTGTAGTCTGTGTTGAGCAAGTTCACCAAAACAGGCAGTTCAGATCAAATTCAGTTCACTAAGGGAAAAAAAGCCCTTAGATCAAGTTTAGCTCAGTTTTATGAAAACTGAGTAGTGTTCAGATCAAATCAGTTTCCCATTGGTTTTAAAAATGGGCTATTCGGTTGTGATTTTTGAGGTAGATGTGAACTGAACTAAAGTTAAGATTAAAAAAAAAATAAGTTCAGATCAGATCCAGATTAAATCTCAAAATAGCTTTTAATGTCAGAAAAAGTTCACGTGAACTGAACTTAAGTTAAAGAACTGCGTTCATATGATCTCAGTTCTGCCCAACCCTGGCATTAGAAGGTTACTAACGCCCCTTCATAAGGGTCATCTGTTCATCACATCATTTTTTTCTCCCTCTCAGGGGCCCAGTGACCTTAGCTTTGGCCTACTCTAATGCATTTGTCACTTCCCTGACCAGTATAGGTAAAATTAAAGCAGCACTATTTTAGGTCAGAGGTTTGAAAGATAGGGGCTGCCGGTGAGCTAAACCCCTGTTCTCTTGAAATAACCTGAGGATTCAGCTGGCTTTTTATAGGGGTGATTCAAACGAAGAGACACAGCAAAAAACTTTATTTGTCATGGACTGTTAAAAGTAATATACTTTTTTTTAGATCAGATGCTTATCTCCATTACTGGTGAGTGGGAATAGCCAACGAAAACTAGGGCTGGAGTGAGGGCAGTCGACAGTACATAGTAATATATAGCAAAAAGGATTTGGGCGTGTGTAATCTAGATACTATATTGCCCCACAATCTCACTCACCAGAGAATAGGAAAGACCGACCCACATCTGCAGGGCATCCAAGTGTTGTGTGAGTATCTCAACATATGCCTGCTCCATCCTAAATACCGAGAGTAAAAAGATGATTTTTGAGCCAGCCAGACAATAACAATAACAATAACAATAACAATAACAATAACAATAACTCAACTTAGCTCAGACTACATCCAGTCGTAAATGAGCTTAACAATCAATCAATCGCTCACTCATCCAAACCACTCTTACAACATTCGCTCACTCGTTCATACTTCCATATTCTCTCTCTCCTCTCTCTCTCTCTCTCTCTCTCTGTCCCTCTCTTCCTCTCTTACTTCCACGCTCACAATGGGTAATATTATTCGTAATCGATGCAAGCTGACGGCACGAGGACAGTGCTACTGATTAGACAAAGGCATGGGTAAATCATATTAGCATATAAAGAGAAAGGGACAGTCGATTCCAGTATCAGTTCTTAACACTGCTTAAGATAATTTTTATAAATTTAAACAACGTTGAATTTTAAGGGTTTCCAGCTTTCCAATATCCTGTAGTTCATACACGCGCATTATTGTGGAAATCAACGGGCCATGATATTGAAATCACCTGGGTTAAAGTTACTGCTTAGGGTGTTATATTTTTCAAGTCAATTCTGCTCCCTCCCAGGCGCATCGAGACTTTAGCTTGGCCTGTTCTATTGCCTTTATCAGCCTTCTGGCCAGTTTAAGTTAAATTAAAGCAGCAATGTTTCGGGTCAGGGGTTGGAACGAGACAGGGCCTGCCAGTGAACTACAGTCTTAGTTCTTTGGACAGCCTGACACCCCAACTGGATTTTCAAGTAAGTGGGTCAAACGAAGAGACACTTCAATGGACCTTACTTGCCATGGACTATTAAAAGTAATTCGTGCTTTTCTAGCTCAGATTCTTATCTCCATCACTGGTCACTGGGAATGGCAACAGAAGATAGAACTTGAGTGACAGCAGTCGACAATACATGATTTACGCCTTTGTAAACTTGATCAACTCTGCATCTGGCTGGCCAGTCATGCTCACCTGTCTGAGATGCTGACCAGATGTCCACCTTCTGCTGCACAATAACCTTCTGCCTGTGACCACTGGTAGACGTCTGCGTAATATTTGTAGCAACTGTTGCGCCATCTCTGATATCCAGCACTACATCCTGTGGTGTTAGGGGCCGCTGTGGGCAGGGTCGAGCCTGGAGATTTGCAAAAACGTTGCATGAAAATGTCAACAAAATAACACCACATGACACGGTTCAAACATATCAAAAGCAGCAGCAGCAGCAGCAGCAGCAGCAGCAGCAGCAGCAGCAGCAGCAGCAGCAACAACAACAACAACAACAACAGCAGCAGCAGCAGCATACAAACAAATATAAGCTGAAGATATTTAAGAGACTTTTTACAGGAAATGTGAGGACTTTCATAGATAAATAAATAAATAAATAAATAAATAATTTGGGCCTAGATATTGACTCAGTAAGACCACAAGTTGGTGATAGGTGATCATTTTGCAGGGTGTTGGTGCTTATCAAATTATCTTATTGACTCCTTAATGACCTAACGATCGAGATTAGATTTCTCCCTTAAAACCTGTTTTATATTTGCCTGGCCCTGGAAGCTTTGAATAAGTAGATTCACCACTATAAACATTCTATGTCGGACGGCTTTCATTGCTGAATTTCAAATTCTCTTCAAACTTTGAGGAAAATATAAAAATCTCAGTAGATAATATAAAGAGAAAAACCTGCCTTTCTTGCTTTCACAGACATACGCATACTTGTTACTGCACTTCATGTCATTCCATTTGCCAGGAGAATTTGGGTTGGGTCCTGTCAGCATACTCACACAGTCCCTCTGGAAACAACAGAAGAACATGGGAAATAACAGGTGTACTTTGTGTAGGCAGGCTAGGCTACTCAGTGAAAAACCATTGCCTGGGAATTTTTGGAATGGCGATCACTTCAGTGCCTAACGAGAGCCGACAGAGGGAACTAGTTGGCATATAAATTTCAAAACTGATGACCCCAGTGGTAGTACCCCCTCTCCCTCCTCTCCCTCCCCCCCTCCCCCAAATCTAGACTATGACTTTCCATATAGCTGGGTTTGTGTTATAAATATCAAAACATGGCTTTCTGTGTTTTGACATTAATTTCTGTTTCGTTTTGCAAAGACAATGGATCCAGTGAGGGAAAGAGCCGTTTTAGCTCTCTTTAAACAGGTAAGTCTATCATGTAATGTTATCACATAACATTATGAGGCTGCGCATGTTAGCCTCTTACAAAAAGAAGACGAAGAAATAAAAGATGAACAAGAGGAAGAAGAAGAAGAGGAAGAAAAGAAAAAGAAGGAGAAGAAGAAGAAAAAAAAAGAAGAACAAGGAGGAGGAGAAGAAGAAGAAGAAGAAGAAGAAGAAGAAGAAGAAGAAGAAGAAGAAGAAGAAGAAGAAGAGGAGGAGGCGGAGGAAGAGGAGGAGGAAGAAGAATAACAATAACAACAATAACAGCAAAAAACAGTACAACAACGATGACGACAATGACGATGATAACAACAACAAAAACAAAAACAACAACAACAACAACAACAACAACAATAACAACATCAACAACAAAAACAACAAGACTTTCCAATGAACCTGTCTGCATTAGCCACACTTACTCTAGCATCAATACTGTTGTCATTTAAGTTTTCATCTGGTTGATGCCAGCCCCAGAATGTATAATCTACGTTAAGGTTATCTATCCATTCAAAGTTGTTTCGCTTCCGTCTGTCGTTGAAGCCAATCCAAGCCGGCCAAGACAGTCCAGCCAGCAATGTAGTGATGAATTCTGAAGGAAAAAAACAAAACAACAGAAGCAATGATTATGATGCTACTCAAGTATGAACAGTTACTGAAGTCTAGAGGAGCAAGACATTGCAACTATACAAATTACAAGAAACCTGAAGGTTATAAGACAGGCAGACACGTTTCTACTTCTCTTCATAAGGCTGTTTCCTTGACTTTCTCTTTCCTCCCCCCTTCCTCCCTGAAGAGCGCAGAGTCCTGGGCACGTGCTACTGATGGCAGTGCTTAAATCCGTCTTCGTGTGGGTATAAAGGCCAACTTACGTGAATAATGTGCACAACTTTCTGCTTCCACACTGTAATATGGAAGGCCAATTAAATGCATTACTGTAATGTGCACAACTGATTTCTGTTCCAAACTGGTGTGTATAGAGGCTAACGTAAGTGAGATGATACCATGTGCAAGACTTACTGTGTTCCATAATCTTAAGTATAGAGGCCAATTACCTGAACTGCTGTGCACAATTTAACTCTGTTCTACACTTTTTGTATAGAGAGGCCATTTGGGTGAAATGATGTGCACAACTTCCTATTATTTCATGTTGTGTATAGAGGCCAACTTACATGAAATGGTACCATATGCACAACTAACTCTTTTCTACAGTATTGTATATAGAGGCCAATTTACTTGAAATAAAACCATGTGCACAACCTACTCTGTTCTACACTATTGTGTATAGAGGCCAACTTACATGAAATAAAACCACATGCACAACTTACTCTGTTCTAGACTGTTGTGTACAGAGGCCAACTTGGCCTTGTGAACCATCTGATCACAAGCGACTATGGCGTCTTTATAATTTTTGCGGTCTGCCTGATAAGTTCCTCCCACAGAGAAACAACGACTCACTAGGAGGAGAAAAGACAAAGAAATCGACACGAAATAATCTATCTGCCCGACAAATAAATCTCATAAATACACCGACAACTATGTCATCCTAATAGTATGGGGAGGCTTCGTTTTCATTTTTCGAAATCCCGAAGTCGTGCCTAAATCTGACCCCACGATTCCCCGCCCCTATCCCCTCCCCTCCAACCACCCACACACCAGAAAAAAAGTTCACATTAACCCCGAAAACCCATCCTCTTCTTTGCCAAATAATGCTAGTTACAAATTTTACCAGTTTTACTGTACCAGGGCATCTTCCGTTGTTCTCAAATGACCGCGGAATGGTGGAAGTAAAAAAGTAAAGTCGATGTGAATATCACTTAAGATATGGAGATTTGTTCATGTAAGAATTCTCAGGCAAAAGAAGTCAGACAAATGTACAGAAGGTGGTATCGGTGAACCACTTTTATTTTTTTCTTTCTGCTTTGAATATTACGGTCAGATTATTACTTTAAAAAGAGAAACATTAGAAATCCACATTTTAGTTTAGAAATGCATTGCCTTGCAAAGAAAAAGGAACAGTAGTCGTCACGTCTTGACGATGTGCCGGATTCAAGGAAAAGAAGAGGGAAATCAACTATTATGGAGAGAGAAAATAGTGGTGCCAAGTGGCAGTTTACATATTCTGTAATAAATATCTCGATAAAAAGTTTGGGGAATTTGAGAAATTACATCAGAGTTTTCTGCTTTGATGAAAGAACACAGGCCGATTCATAAAACTGTACAAGCCAGTAATCTTATAGTCACTTCTACTTACATGTAACTTGTAACCCTATACTATTAGTATTAGTTTTACTAAAATGTAGCCCTATACTATTTGTTTTACTTACATGTAACCCTATACTATTAGCTCTACTTATATATTATAATCCTATATTATTAGTTCTACTTAGGCTACATGTAACCCTATACTATAAGTTCGACTTATATTATAATCCTATACTATTAGTTCTACTTACATGTAATCCGATACTATTAGTTCTACTTATATATTATAATCCTATACTATTAGTTCTACCTACATGTAATCCGATACTATTAGTTCTACTTATATATTATAATCCTATACTATTAGTTGTACTTACATGTAATCCGATACTATTACTCCTACTTACATTCAACTTTATATTGTTAGTTCTACTTACATGTAACCCTATACTATTGGTTCTACGTACATGAGGGCAGACTATGGAACCCTCTAGGACATCCGCCTGTAGTGGGCGTAGGAGTTGTCAGTATTGGATTGAAATCACCAGGTCGTTTCTTGCACACGTAGCCTCGTTGGTCCTGGCAGTGAAGGTCATTCCACATACCTGGTGGTGAAATGAGAAAATGAAGTGGTGGTGAAATGTGGAAAAAGAATTAGTGGTGAAACGAGAACATGAATTAGTGGTGAAATGAGAAAATGAATTGGTGGTGAAACGAGAAAATGAATTGGGTGGCGAAATGAGGAAATGAAGTGGTGGTGAAATGAGAAAATGAATTGGTGGTGAAACCAGACAATGAACTGTGGTTAAATGAGAAAGGAACAGGTGGTGAAATGAAAAAATGAATTGGAGGCAAAATGAGAAAATGAAGTGATGGTGAAAGGAGGAAATGAATTGGTATTGAAATGAGAATCTAGACTTTCACTTTTTGGGTAACACATCTGAGAGGTATAAATTTGGTTGTGTAAAAAGAAAGGAAGAAGTCTCCTTAGCGACTTAACAACAGCATGCATAAAGAACTGCTAAAGTAGATTTGTCAGGATTTGTTATATACATTTTCAGCTTCCCTTTTTTAATTAAAAAAAATGATACATGTTATATCAGGCCGTATACCATGTGTGTGGTTATTCCTGTGCTCTCAACCTTGTTTATGTCTCTCTCTCTCTCTCTCTCTATCTCTCTCTCTCTCTCTCGCTCTCTCTCTCTCTAACTCTATCTATCTATCTATCTATCTATCTATCTATCTATCTATCTATCTATCTATCTATCTATCTATCTATCTATCTATCTTCTATCTATCTATCTATCTATCTATCTATCTATCTATCTATCTATCTATCTATCTATCTATCTATCTATCTATCTATCTATCTGCTTGTCTGCTGGTCTGCCTGCCTGCCCGCCTGTCTGTCTATCCATCTGTCTGTCTGTCTGTCTGTCTGTCTGCAATTGATATAATATAATACTATAAAATACAGTAACAAAACAGAATTATAAAAATATAGTCCCGCACCTTCTTTTTGCATTTTAAAACGGAAAAAACAAAAATGTCTCAGAGATGAGGAAACCAGGAGTAGCTAGATGAGTCTATATAAACTCACCCCTTGAAGTTGCTTCCACACATCGCTCACCACCGTTGGCATCATTGGGTTCATTAGGTGCCCAGCTGACATAAGAGAGAGGACTAAGGTCTGTCCATCTGAAAAGGGCAGCACAATACAAGTTAGTCAAGACTGAAAGGTCCCGGGTTCGAATCTCGATCATGGTCCTGTTATAGATGCATTGGGAACGCGAATAATTCACATTTTCACTGAGCCCAGTCATCTGTAAAATCAGTACCTGGCTATAGGCAGTGAAAGATATAGTCTGAGTGCTGGTGAATGGCGCTTGTTAAATGGCAGAGGAACTATGTACTCCCCAGGAAGTTGACAAAATATTTTAGTCACCTCACCTATTAGGGGTAATGATAATGCGAAGTTGCGTGAGCAACGATCCTTATTAACATAATATTAATGATGATGATAATGTTAGTAATGATGATGATGATGATGATGATGATGATGATGATGATGGTGATGATAATGATGTGTTTAACACGAAACGTTGACTATGTTGTTAAATGAATTCATTATACATTTTTCAAAAAGTTTTGCGTCATTGGGCAGAAACATATTTAGTTTCAATGATGATAATGATGATGATAATGATGATGATGATGATGATGATGATGATGATGATGATGATATTCTCAGCAAGGAAACTTGATTATTATTATTTTTTATGCGCAATAAATCATTGACACATTTGGGATATTACTACAGTGTAATGTAATTTCTCCGTTCTTAACCAACACATTTTAACAAAGGTAAAAATCGTGAATTAACATCATATTCTGGCTGTTCAAATGCTTTTGACTGTTACGATCTTACAAAAAGTGAATTTACTCCAGCCATTGTTTACTGGTCACCGCAGAGCGCACACGGCTCTTTTTCTTGTCTAGGCCTCTATTCCACACGCTATTCCGGGGCGGATACGGTCGTTAAAGCCATTACCCTTAAACAGGATAAAACATTATCTCTCTAATATTACTTACTTGTATGTGTCTTGATCCAAGTCGTTAAGTCCTGTCCAGAAAGCATTAACGGGATGCCTACTGATCTGTCAAATAGAAAAGGATAATATGAGGACTATACAACTAGTTACACTACATATCTCCATTGAAATCCTTATCATCACTGGTATAATTTTAGTCACAATCGTACGCAAATTGCCTACTTCTGAGGTAAGCATTTCCAAACTTGGTTATTTTTTTTAGCGCTTGCTACAATCCAATACATCCATCAAATGTCACGGACCAAGCAAGTTCCAAAGTCTTTAGTTCAAAAAGTAGTCCTTAAGTTTGAGATTGTTGTTATTTTCTTGTGTTGTCTAATACAGATATTTCTTTCTCCTCAAAAAATCACCCAAATGAAACAGGCGAACTGCTTATAACTGTGACATCATCAACAACAACAACAACAACAACAACAACAACAACAACAACAACAACAACAACAGCAACAGCAACAACAACAACAACAACAACAACAACAACAGCAACAAGTTTATTAAGCTCAGACAACAATCTGTTATAAATGAGCAAACAATAACACTATTCTTAACAAGCAGTTCATAGACGATATGCAGCGAAAAAATAAAAAACCAACCCAAAGTTCCCAGATCTTCATGTCCTGCGCTGCAGTTTTATTTTAAAAGAAGGTATAAAAAATCCACTTTTTGCTAAAAATCAGGCTATATACCCTCTTATTGTGAAGACAAAGCAGTTTACAGCTGCTATTAAAGATATACAATTTCTAAATGGGAGAGATATCTCCTTTTTTAAAAAATACGATATTAATGCTAAACCCACATTGTCAGAACCGCTGTTGTAAAGTTTTAGTCAATGTCAGTTTCATCAAATAGTGGATTTAAGGTCCGTTATCAATTAAAAAAAAGTCCAGTGTGGGCTTCCAAAATTAGTTTACAAAACATCAGCTTGCCGTGCTAGCCCGCATGATCATGGCCTGTAACAATCCTATTAAGATAGTGTCAGCAATGTGGCCGAAGGGTTACGGCGTTAGACTTAAGATATAAAGGTCGTGGGTTCGATTTCCGACCATGATTATGTTGTAAGTGCCTTAGGAAAGCATTTCAGTCACATTTCTCCTTAGTCCACCCATCTGTGAGATGGAAATTGGCTATAGGCAGTGGAAGAAATGGTCTGAATGTTAGTGATCAGCGGCCGTAAACGACTGGGGCACTGTATTCTTCACTTGGAGTTGAGAAAGTCTTAGAATATCAGGCCCGCTGGGGTAATAATAGTGTTAAGTCGCTGGATCAGAGACTTATAAAACTGCATTATTACTATTTTCTAAAAAGGCATCTTCCACTAACCACAGATGTAATATAGCCGTTCTCATCATCGCTAGTGATGCTGACGAGGTCAGCTCCCATGTCCAGACAGGTCAGGCGAGCCTCAAACCAAGTGGACAGCGCCATGTCACCGTCCGGAGGACTCACAAAGTAACAGTAGTTGTTGTACTCTGTCCATGAGGCGTTGCCACATTGGAAGCCTGTATGAGCAGATGAAAAACCATTTCGCAAAAAGAATAGCAATGACAATAGCAATAGCAATAGTAATGACAATGGCAATAGCAATAGCAATAGCAATAGCAATAGCAATAGCAATAGCAATAGCAATAGCAAATAGCAACAGTAAAAGCAATAGAAATCGCAATAGAAATCGTAATAGCAATGGCAAAATAGCAATAGCAATAGAAATATTAGCAATGACAACAGCAACAACAATAGTACTAGCAATAGCAATAGTAATAGCAGTAGAAATAGGACTAGCAATGACAATAGCAGTAGCAATAGCAAGTACAAGCAATAGCAATGGTTTATTCAGCTCTCGTACATAACTACATGAGGGCCGCCTTTGTTTGGTCCCTGCACTTTGACAACATGAAATGAGAAGCCATTTCCTTGTATTCTGTGTTGTCAGTCCTTATCAAAGGGTACACTTTTGGTTGGTGCACTCCAGTCATTGCCGAATTGCGAGGAAGGATGTACACCTACTAGAAGTTTGTTAGAAATGTGTCGTGTTTTGTACCGGATCGGAAGAGGAAGCTCGGCAACATGACGGCAAGCATCCACGGTTTCAGATTTGTTAGTGAAACATCTTATCAAAGGTCTTGTGTCAGAGGGGGAGGTAGCAAGAATTAATGTCATTTATTGATGTCATAGCGTTATATTTTTAAAAGTATCCATACATGAAGGTCAAGTTTGATCTGAGTGACCTTAAAATGGAATGGAAGTCTCCGAAAACACTCTTTAATATTTTTTTTTTGCAAAGAAAGTGATTACGAAGTTCTGTAATAAAGCTCCCTAGTTGTTTATAGAAAAGAATCAACTATAGTAGAAATTATCTTATTTTGAATAAAATGCTAAAACTCTTCAATGCATGGAAATTTAAAGCTACTGGAAATAGGTCTTTAAGGAAACTCATAGGCGCTGGAAGAAAATTTATTTGATCTCCGAACGAATAAATAAAATAGAAGGGAAGAGCAGGGGTACAAAGATAGGCATCCGCCATAAGCACGGTACTGTCTAACCTCACGCTCTAGCAGTAGCTATGAGAAACATCATTGCTGTGTTAGGCATTTCCCATAGATACGTCGGCACGATAACGATACAAAGTAGAAAATCCACTTACTCGAAAGTCCAGGCGTTGGTGTTGGTTTTGGAGTGGTGACTTGAGCACCTGTTGAAAGAAAGGTCTATAGATATCTGACACGTTTAAGGAGCTGAAATCATGAATGATAACATAACATACATTTCACTCAAACAGGGCTGCGTTTGTTGTGTCTTCTTTGACGTCATATTGAGTATGAATTGACGTCATTTCGAGTCAATGAAAGGGCCGTACCTCGGGCCGTACCTCGGACAGCGGACTTCGCTCACTGGCTGTATTGCCAGTATCATACTCTAACTGACGTCAATTCTTACTCGAAGAAGACCTAACAAACGTAGCTCAGATGAACTAAAACATTTGACTGACAATGTTTGTAGGGAGTCCTAGATTTAGGATCGTTGTCCATCTATTTAAAGGAGATACGTATCACACTCTGAATCAAAGTATCTTGATGCATCACTTGCTTTTTGTTTTGTATGCCTTTTATTATAATTTTCAGTCTTGAAATAGTGTTTAGACAAGAAACGTCGACTAGTTTCTTAAATAATGATTGTCGACTAGTTTCTTAAATAACAAACGTCGACTAGTTTCTTAAATAAATTCATTATCTCAACAGTTTTGTGTTGAATATGGGCAGAACCATAAACAATTTCAGCAACGATAATAATAATAATAATGATAATAATAATAAAAGTGTCTTAATATGGGGTGTTCACCTATCCTTTATGCAAAAGGCAAAAAAACATAATATAGTACAGCATGTTGGAATGTATGTACCTCTAGGAATTTGACAGATCCAGCTGCGGGTGATGTAACAGTAGTTGTCATTCCAATAATTCTGTGGTAAAATCCACTCCACGCAATCCTCTCTGAGAATATATCATGTATGATTCCATTACCTTACAGGGACAGGACAACCTAAAAAGTCCGCATAAGTTTTTCGTAAAATATAAATTTACATTGTGTATTCTGCCTCACCATTTTTGAGAAAACACCTGTGGAATGTCGGGATTTTCACTCTGCGGGCGTCGCCATTATTCGTGCCGCGTGACGTCAAAAAGCGAGGTAGGTTAACAAACGATTGGTCCAGGCAGTTTGCGCATACATCTGCTTCAGTCGTCTGCTAGCTTTCTGGCTCTATGAGGTCACGCAGCACGAGTAATGGCGTGTACACAGGGTCAAAATCCCGATCTGCCAGCGGTGTCTTCCAAGAAATGGTCAGGCTAAAGAACAACGTACGTGGTTTAAAGTAAAAAAAAAAAAATGCGGAGTTTTGGGGCTGTTAAGTTAAAGTCTATCTCTGTCTCTTTAACCCCTTTGCTTCTGTGATGTTATTATACATGTCGACAGTTTTCGCATATAACCGGTCAGGCTGCTCCACGTCACATTTGAACTTGGCCAGTCCTATGAGAAGACTGACATCCTTTTTGTTGCAAACAGTTCAATGACGTATCGGGGTATTCCGGTATATTAATGAAATAAATAGGCCTAGATATTAAATGAAGAGAACGTCTGACGAAAAAAGGTGGGGTCCCAAAATAAAGGAAAGAAAAATCAACTACTTGGACACCGATCTCATTTCTCAGCTCAGCAAGCTAGTTTAAATGTGAGATGTCAGGCTTAACATGAGATACTGACAAGAAATTTCACTTCCCACGTCAGCTAAATTACGTCCCTCCATTCATGTCGAGACAACTACGTCACTAAACATGCTACTTATACGTTGAAGCGTT
>JAWQUT010000155.1:883455-902198 GCA_033807755.1 Ellobium chinense
AGTTATGGGAGTACAGTACCTTGTAGCACCAGTTACCCCAGCCCAACCAACCGGGGGAACAGGGGAGGCGACTAGTGATGGTAGTTGTGGGCACAGGTGTGGTGAAGCCTGCCCGAGGAGTCTCACAGATGTACGGCATGGCCTTGGTGCAGGGGAAATTCACCCACAGTCCGGCTGGGCGAGCTGTTTGCATAGCCACACATGTATTTTGCTCCTGACCTGGGGAAGGTAGAATTTTAAAGAAGCAGGATAGATCTTGATTGCTGAGCTCAAATAATTAATTTGAAGACAGACCTCGATCGCATTTACGACGGGATCTCTTACCATCGTAAGAATTACATAAGTGTATCGGTGCTGAATGCAAGCGAGTCTGCACTAATTCTTACGACGGATCACCATCGTTAAAGCGCAAGCTCTCAGAAAAGTAGCCCTTCGTCTTTGAAACAAGTACAGTGTATAGTTATTACCTCGATGTACTTATTACTAATCTCCGTCTGATAATGAAATATTAGAATATAATGAATCCTCGTATTTGTATTTCACACTTAGCGATGAGGCTTTAGTAGACCTACTATTGAAGGATCTAATAAAGAGGTAATATTTATTCTTGAAGAACAATAATGAGGTATAGTTAAATGATATTGAAGGACGTTGTACAGAATATACGTATTAATGAAAGATCCAGTAATATAATATACTTGATATTTATTGAAGGACCCGATAGCTAAGTATACATGCCATTGAAGGACTTAATACAATCGAACTTTCACTGTCTGGTGATAGTAGCAAGAGATTCTCGTCCAGTCCAGGGAAACTGACAGCTTTGTATCAGGTAAATCATGGAGTGACTATGTCGCCACGATGGAAAACTGCCATAATTCGAAAATACCAGTCAAGTTACTAAGTATGTTAACTTAATATACATTGCTGTTAGAGTACGTTTTGACCCACCGTAAACTTACAATCAAATCTGAATATCCATTATCTCGCTTTCTGTATGCAGTAGAGTGCCTATTTTTTCGCCGATTGTGTGCCTTAGCCACGCCTCCAAGTAGTCGTTAAATGCTCTTTTTTTGGTAAAAATTTAGTTACAACAGTCTTTCAAGACAGCGACGATGTGAGATTAAACAATTCTTGCTCATAGTTGATGATGTGTTATTATAAAAGTTTAGATGACCATGCAAAACAGCTTTAGTCCTTTATCTTCAATATGCTTCAGAAAACATACGTGCGCCTACAAGCACCTCAGTTTTTTTTTTTGTCCCACTCCTTTCTGGTTGGCGCCGGCGTTGGTTAGTTGATTGTTACTTTCATTACTTTAATAACTTTCATTACTTTCATTCAGGGAGTTAACTTCCTGTTCTTATTCTAGAGTGTTACAGTATTATTCCCTCCCACCGCCTACGCAACTGGGGGTGACCTTATATCCCAAACGAGCACCTCAGTTATGTCAGTTACCTCTTGTCAAATTCAGTATTTCTGATAGGCTCCTATGAGGCTGTATCGAATTATTTGCTTACCAGTATGACCCATGGCCCAGGAAGTGAAATCTACAGGAAAACCAGAGTTCCAGGCATAGGCGTTGTTGGTCTGGGGTGTAGAGGAGAGACCTATCCAGTAGGCGGCGCCAGGGAGATGGTACATCTCAGCACCAATGAAGGCCTGGACATGTCTGTGTATCAAAGGATAGACAAACAATACCACCCATCACGAAGGAGAAATTAGGTGATTAAGACGACTCTCGGGTCCAGCGTCAGCAGGCTGTGTGACCCAAATTTAGAAATAATGACGTGCTGCGTGTTGTCTGTCGACTGATCAGCTGACACCTGACTGCAAATTTCGACCAGCGTCAGACGTAGTTTGCGCTGGTATGCGAATTTATTCGACCATCTCGCCCATAGTAATGGTGTAAAGATGAGGACAGGCTCGACCGTGGCGTTTCAAGGATTAAGATTTTTGACACCTTTTAACAGACCAAATCGCTCATTGTGTACAAACCTATTATTAATTATTAGCTGATATAATACGAAATCACCTCTCTCTTGGGGCCCTGCCCGTGAATGTCTGGGTGTACAAATCATGTACAGAAATACCTGCGATCCAGAAAGGGTATCTAATTTGAACTCTTGTCAGACACAGTTTGAGACCCTTACCTATGAAAATAATGTAAACGTAGATTTGGCAAGTATTCAAAACTGGCCTAAGATATAATTTGAAGACCACATGAGAAAGACACGGGAGACGTAAAATCTGAGCAAAACTGATATCAATTTTTGTATTTTATCTTGTTTGTATAATACAAATTTATGTAGAAAGAATACTTATTATGTTCTAGAGGCAATGAAGTTTCTTTATCAAGGCACTTTGCCAGTCCACATTCAAGACTGACTTCGAATCTGCGACAATGAACGGTATATTGTAAATTAGTTCATACCCACTTTATATTTCTTCAGTCTTACCTGTTGTCCATTGTAGCCAAATTTCCTCCTTTGCTTTTACAATATTGCTGGGCCTGGGCAAAGTTTTTGGCGGGTTGATATATGAAGGAGTAACACTGGGCCCCGTAGCCGATAGCGTGCTGTCAAAAGAAAAAAACAAAAACATGGCTTGCGTAAGGTTAAGGGAAGTAAGAATTTAAAATGTTGAAAGTGACAAAGGAACTTCAAATCCAGATATATCGGGCAACTTAATTGCGTTTGTTGGATGTTTGATGAGTTGCATCCCTTGCTGAACAAGAGGCAAAAGAAGGATCTAGACATAAATACTTCCAAGCTGACAACGCCTGTGAGGATGGCATCTTTCTTGTTGGTTGTATCGGGGGAAGTTCCAACAAACTGTGGCAAGGCAAACCAGCTGTTTTTCACGCCTCTTCCAAAAATCTGCTTTGATCAGCACATAGATCCATGACGATGGGCCAGCCAGAGGTAGCGTAGACAAGAAGAACTCAACTTCTTGCCCGCCTGCATTGCACAGCTCACAGGACCATTGTACATAGAGAAGATTGAATACCACTCCTTGTAATTTCAAGCCTAGAGTGAAAGACTTTGTGTCATGAATTTAGCTTTGGTCTTCCTTTCGGTCCACACTTACCAGTCTAGAGGGAGGGACTAAACCCCTTAACCGCTACAAACATCCCCCCCCNNCCTTTTTTCCTCCCCCCTCCCCTGTCGTCATTTCCTAAAAATAGAAACAACCGGCTTTCAGGCGAATTCAATATCATTATTCAAAGTGCGAAACAAAACTGTGCTTTAATATGGCCTACGGCTTACAACAATAGCGCGCTGGACCCCACAGAATTTATTAAGAACGGTGTACGTCAAAAGCTCAATCAAATGGTGAGTTAGTTTCGTGTATCTATTTAGCTTTGGTCTCCCCTTTGATCAAAATATACCAGCTGATGTCACATCTAATCAACGAAGAAAAAAAAACAACCTCAAGATAAATCAACGAAAGCAACGGTAATGAAAACATCACCACCACCAACATGGTACTATTGTATGTGGTGAGTGACTCACAGCGGGGCAGCCTTGCTCTTCAGGCCGTCCTCCTTTGGGTTGAGCGGATTTGCTCTGCTTACAGATCAACAAATGAACCTTGGTGATGCATCTGGCATCATTCCATTTTCCATTCTGAGGAGAGTTATACATATTTATATTAGGAATATCACAATAATAAGTGTTATTCAGCAAATGCACTCAACTAGTCTCCATGATTATAACCCGACTATTTTTTTGTTTTTGTTAGCGATCAGAATGTAAACAGCCCATAGTGCGTATTTTGTTCCGATACCAAATAAAGATCAATCAATCAATCAATCAATCAATCAATCAATCAATCAATCAATCAATCAATCAATCAATCAATCAATCAATCAATCAGTCAGTCAGTCAGTCAGTCAACCAGCCAACCAGCCAACCAACCAACCATCGATCGATCTTAATAAAGTTCATACAGTCCTATAAACTGTGTGTTCCGATAGGAATATCCTATACCATATAATTGCAAAGCCAGGCCAGGGACATGGAGTATTTTGAAGGGTAAGTAAGTGTTAGGCACTGGACAAACTCAGCCACAAGAAGAGTATCGAAGATTTGCATACACGAAACTGAACAACTAATGCGATGGGTGCAATAAAAATTAATGTTGCAAGAACCACTGAAAGTAGAAAGAGAGTGAAAAAGGACAGTTACTTTTCAATCTAATCTGAACACTAAATATCTACAATTTGGATTCCAAGGTGTATCGAGGAAACACTGGAAGAATATGATACCTCAGATAAGAACTTTTTTCACTTTGATATTTTGTGCACATGTGTTATGCCGTGATATGTGTGTTCGTGTGACCATTGATACTCATTATTTTTCTGTTCCCTGAAGAAGGACAAACATTTTTCATGCCACAGTTTTGAAAGTTTCTATATTTTTGAAAATGATATTTTGTGCCAGTGTGATGACTGTATGACAGACGTACATTCCCAAGCATAACCACGCAATCCTCATCATGCAAATTGTTTGGTTCATGTGGGGCCCAGTTGGTGTAAGTGACAGGGGTATGGTCGGACCACACGAAACTGTTCTCCTGTGAGAGATCGTTGAAACCTGTCCAGATGTAGCCGGTGAAATCTGGAGAGGGAAAAGCAAACTCATTAAGTGGTGTCTAACAAGGCCTACCACACACAGTGCACATTTTGTCTTCCTCTATCTCATATTTCTAAATGACAAAATTCAAAAACCCCGCTGCGTCATTAATCAGTTTTAATGAGATAGGGTATTCTATAGAGCATGATAAATTCTCCATGATCTGGTGGTTTAGAGTTATAATTATATTCACTGGCTAGAACTATTCACTGATCATTCTGAGGCTAAGTGGAGGAAGTATCCATTGGATATCCCAAGAACAAAAGTTAGTAATAACGGCTCAGGTTAAACAAGTTCTCTGAATAATCATTACAACAGTGAAAACGTAAGTGTCACAAACAAAGATTCTTAGAAGGCTTGTGCAGTCAGTAGAACACTCCAGGTTTAATTTATACACTTAATGACATTTGCTTTATTTGGGATGGGGTTGGAGGAGGAGGGTTTACTTTCCTTTCCTGTTGCTACTTGCATGGCTGTCCTTTGGTCTTCCTTACTGCTCAAACAAAGTAAATTAAATACCAAGCAAGCAAGCAAGCAAGCAAGCAAGCAAGCAATAACTCGATCGATCGACCGACCGAGTGACAGACAGACAGACAGACAGACAGACAGACAGGACAGACAGACAGACAGACAGACAGACAGACAGACAAAGAAAGAAAGAAAGAAAGAAAGAAAGAAAGAAAGAAAGAAAGAAAGAAGCAAACAAACAATGCTGGCTTACTTGCTGGAATCATACTGTAAACGAACTTATTCTCCTGCGCGTCTGTGATAGCAACCAAGGCAGATAGTTTACTGGAGCAAACAGCGCTGGCAGTCTGCCAGTCAATACCGCCTGGAGAACGAAGAATCTGATAGCAGGAACCTCTGTAGTCTTTCCAACCTCGCTGACAACCCCACATCTGGTTATCTGATGGACAAAATTGGGGATATACATGACATCATGAGACTACAGTATAACGAAATTGGGGATACCTATGAAATCATAGGGATATACAAGAGTAAAATAGGGGATACGCATGAGATTTATGGGAATGCGCTATGATAAAATTGGGAATACGTACACCATCATGGGAATACAATATAACAAAACTGGAGATGCCTGTGACATCATAGGAATACGCCAGTGGAAATACGTCTGAGATCATAGGAATGCGTCATCATAAAACTTGGGATTTGCACAAAATCATGGAATAACTTTTACGAAAACTGAGCCTCATGACATCATGGGAATGATGAGATACATATTACATCATAGGAAAACAATATAACAAACTTGGGGATACATATTACATCATGGGAATGCAGAATAACAAAATTGGAGATACATATTACGTTATTTGAATACAGTATAGAAAAATTGCTATACAAATGACATCATGGGAATACAATATTAAAAAAAATTGGAGATACATCTGACATCTCTGAAATATTCCACGGATCTTGGAGTATGCCACTCTATCATATCCAGATTGGTACTCTGAATTAAAGCATTGTTTTTTTTTTTTTTTGACTCACTAACTCCGTCTGTAGCACATCAACGTATTCTGGACAAATATTTCATAAAAATTATATACATAGGCATTATATAACTTATTATATAAGAGAAATAATAAAGTTTATATAAAAATGATAAGGTAGTTAGACTTCCAGAGAGAGGACAGACACAGCAGAGCATGTCAAAAACCTTCCAGGTTACGACAACAATGGATCGATAACCCGGAAGTGAAATCCGTCCGCCATCACTAACCCATCACAAACATGGCCAAAATGGCTCACTGGCACATTTACATACCACTTTTTGGAATTGTGTGAGCCAGATGGTATCTTGTTATGGATGATATCTAGATGGCATCTTGTTATAGATGATATCTTGATGGTATCTTGTTATGGATGGTATCTAGATGATATCTTTTTATGGATAGTATCTAGATGGTATTTTGTTATGGATAATATCTAGATGGTATCTTGTTATGGATGGTATCTAGATGGTATCTTGTTATGGATGGTATCTAGGTGGTATTTTATTATGGATGGTATCTAGATGGTATCTTGTTATGGATGGTATCTAGAAGTTATCTTGTTATGGATGGTATCTAGATGGTATCTTGTTATGGATGGTATATAGAAGGTATCTTGTAATGGATGGTATCTAGAAGGTATCTTGTTATGGATGGTATCTAGGTGGTATTTTGTTATGGATGGTATCTAGGTGGTATCCTGTTATGGAAGGTATCTAGATGATATCTTATTAATTCTGAATTCTGAATTACTTACTAGGCAAATGAGCAGGCGAAGTGGTTGGTCGAGGAGTAGGTGAGGTGACTCTACCTGTTTCCGATAACAGAAACAAACAAATAAACAAAAAATTAGGGTAAAGGTAAACATTCTTAGACTTTGAAGTCTAAATACATACGTCTAGATCTTTGGAATTATAGTAAAAGATTTAAGCCAAGTAATGTTTCATTTCCAGCAATATTTTCCCATCGGGAAGAGGATTTTTAACTTCTTTCATCTATCTTTAAGATCTGTACTCATTGTTTATGGAGTGAAGAAAAAAGATCCCCTATCTAAAATTTTGGATTTAAACCATAGGTCTGATGTAAGCCATTTTTAGGCATGGAAGCAATGTAATCTGATCAGCGTTGTGGTAGTCCTACAGTCCCACAATGAAAATTAGAATTTTGATGAACAGATGCTCTAAAAAGAAACGTCTGATCTCCCCAACTCTAAACAAAATCTTAAACCAGCAGGTATTGTGTTTTATGTATTCGCTGCATTCTCAAAGAGAATTGACATTATCATTTCTGATTCATGACCCACTTAATACAGTATTTAATATAAAGAATGCAATGTGCACACGTTTCCCATTCAACAACAATGTGTTTGGAGTCAATGGTACTCTGGTGTGATATAAAACCTGACAGATCTGATCAATTGTAAATGTAGTTTGACTTTGCCTCAGGATCATGAAAAAAAAATTGCTTTTAAAAGTAGTTACAATAATCCAGTTACTTTTTGTATAGCGATATGGCAATCAGTTATGTAACATTGCTGCGATTAGACTGATGTTGCAGTTATGCGGTTTATGATTAGATGACTGTTAATGGGTATCATTAAAAAAAAATTAATTAGCTTTTAAGGAATGTTCGAAACATAAGTAAAATCTATCTGCATACTTTTCTTCTGTTTACTTTAAATCCCACTATGTCATACATCTTACCGTAGCAACATTAAAAAAAGTATACAGCGACGCTGTAATTACAGTACATAAGAACATAAATATATAACAACTAAGATCTTCCAGCAATTTAGGCCAACAGATTAAACAAGGTAGAAAGTTCAGACCGTGTAAGGCTGTATGCGGACAATACGAAACGTCATACAAAGGGACGGATGAACATTTCAAAAAATTCAGGGCTGATTTATCACCCCCCCCCCCCNCCCCCTCCATTTCTCTCTCTCTCTCTCTCTCTAACTTTTCTCACTGCACAGCTCAGACACATGTAATCGAAATGGGGGGTTATTAAGCCACATTTTCATCTCCTGCTTCACTAATATCTTGCAGTTCCAGGAAATCACCACACAGGATACTTACCTTTCTTCTCACAGATGTAACCGTATCTGCTGTTGCAGGGAAAGTCATCCCATCTACCAGATTTCTTGACCATCGCGACGCAGTCCGAGTTTCCTCGATTGTTGGGTTGTCCTGACGACAGAAACTCACACTGAATCTACATCTGTCTGCCAGTAAGTGTTCCTAAGTCTTGCACCCTACCCCAAGTCTGTATATTATGTCACTGTGTGGTCAAAAGTCTCCATATCTTGATGGTATCTTGTTATGGATGGTATCTAGATGATATCTTGTTATGAATGGTGTCTAGATGGTATCTTGTTATGGATGGTGTCCAGATGGTATCTTGTGGTAAAAAGTCTCCAAAATTATTGCTGCTTTTCATGAAGCTATCATCAATACCCCNCCCCTCCTCCTCCTCTTCAGCATCATCATCATCATCTCCACCATTAGTAACCGTTCTAATCATCTGAGACAAACTTACAGATAAAATGTGTCTTCATGGGGAATAGAGAGTTGCCATGAGGTGTAGCAGACTCAACAGAAAAGATTTTGAAAGGGTTATTTTCATAGTACCATGGCTCTCTCTCAACCATTGGGCAAATATATGCATAGGCCATGAACAAATTAATTTGTGTTATTTCCAATTGCGCAGAAGATGGCTTACTGCGTTTAAACCCCTTTAAACTTTCTATCTCTTTGTGGATAGAAGAACTCCCTTATTGCGTAGCAAACCTTGCCCAAAGTTTGCATGACGTATTGCTTATTCATGGGCTGTAGCGACGAAGTTTAATTTAAAATTCTGTGCAAGCATTGTCAGTTAGTAGCTATTATTTTGGAGAAGAAAAGCGAATACAAAAATGCGAATCGGCAATTGGTGGCGGCCATGTCATCATTACATTATGATCTCGCAGAAACTTCTAAATTCGTTTCCGGCTGTAACTGATTAAGCAGGGGCCATTACTCACTGACATCCCAGTTCAAGAATGCGAAAGGAGCGTTGTCTGCCCATTTCCAGCCAGATTCTGTAGCTCTGTCATTTGCACCAATCCAGAAGAAATCCGAGTCGAAAGAGAGGGAGCGACCTAGTTAATCAAATGATAAAAAATTGAGTAAAAGTAGGTTACTAAAATAATTTGTCACACTCATTCCGCATTCGCCTAGGTCTTTTTGCCCTCCAGGTTTTAAGAAATACAGCGCACTCAATTTGTTGCTCAAAGGAAAACAATAAGACAGATGTGGTTTAATTTCGTCGATCTTCGCAAAGAACCGGCCAAGTTCATATAATTATCACGTACAGTCAGCCTGGCTTGTTATATGCGAAGACCGTCGTTTTGTAAAAATTGGGATATAATGACGAGTCAAAACTCTGTACTTGTTCTAATAGGAAAAAGGATATAAATGGAATATGATAATACAAACAACTCAAATCTTCAGAAAATGACTTGGGTTAATGTCGAATGAGCGTAAGCAATTGTTGTGATTATTTTGTATCTGGTGGTCTCAGATGTTGCAGATATGGTAAAACCTTTAAACTAAAGTGATGTGGTCCCGCAAGCAGCACCATCATCACCATCATCATCATCTTCATCATCAACAACAACAACAACAACAACAACAACAACAACAACAACAACAACAACAGCGGCAGCAGCAGCAGTAACAACATCAACAACAACAACAACAACAACAACAACAAAAACAACAACAAAACAGGATGACGACAACAACAACAACAACAATAATTAGGCAGATGTGGTTTAGCTTGTGAAATTGGGATATAATGAGCCAAAACTCTACATTTGTTTAGGAGGAAAAAGACATTTTTAATGGAAGATCCTAGTAATATAAACAACTCATCAACAAAAATTGACTTAGACGAATGTGAAATGAGCTTGACGATACCACTTAATGTAAGGGAAGTAATTTAGAAGCAAATACTTTGAGATTTTGCAGTTGTGTCCCTTGCTATACCTACACGAAGGAAGACCCAGCGTTAGCCCGAGCTTAACGAGAGCCGTTAAAACTTTAAAAAAAAAACCAACAAAACTCTGCATATAAACTTGTAAGATAATGATCATTGACCACTGCTGACCGAGCGGAAACACTTCCAGTACACATACCTGACAAGTAGAACTGCTCCTGAACATTAGTAATAGTGGCCAAGTCTCCGCCCTTGGATTTGCAGGCAGCACGTGCGTCCAGCCATGACAGCAACTCTGTGTTGATCTGGTAACAGCTGTCTGTATTGGGGTCATCTTCCCAACCTGCTCCACAGTTCCTACTGGCAGGGGCTGAAGCAAAGGCGTTGAGAACATGGGGTTGGCAAGGCCCTCCATCTCCCCACAAAACCACCGATGAGGGCCCACCTTCATGTCTCTTCTCTACTTTATTTTGCATTGTTATTTATACATGTTTGTAGTTTCTATGTACGACTGCATTTATCCGTTCAACGAACGGGTAGAGATAAGAGGTTTGCAACAAGTAGTAGACTAAAAGAAGAGTAAGATCAACTATGCGGCCATCGCCGAATAAACATTATGATACCACATAACATGGTAAACACGCTAGCTAGCTCGTGTGCGCGTCCACATACACTACGGCTGGCTGGCGAAAGCTATCTGTCGAATCACGCAGCTATGGCGTTCGAAGGTCACATAACGGGAGAGACCAATTCAAATTATTGTTGCTTTCCTTGAATTTTTACCTCTAAATCGAGATCCAGTCACTCGCCAAACAACTAAAATGGCACAGCTACATACGCAAACACGTCTCCTGTGAAATTTGACTGCATTGTGAGGCTTATTTGCAGAGTTTTCGATGTCACAAATTTGAGCTTGCGTCTTTAAATACAGTTTTAGTAGGTTTTCTCCTCTTTTCTCAGGAGCTCTCATTGGCCTTGGTGGGCGGGTAGGGTAATCAGGTACTGCTGATGATCCAGGTTTGCTATACTATACATTGTAATATTCTTTAAAAAAGGCTAAATTTAACTCCTAAAAGACATTAAGTAAGAGTCCTTGTGTTTCCGTGGAAAGTTAAATCAATGTCTTATAGAAGAATAGAACAAAGTGAAAATATGGTATCATCAGACTAGAACAAAGTGAAAACATAGTATCATCAGACTAGAACAAAGTGAAAACATAGTATCATCAGAATAGAACAAAATGAAAACATAGTATCATCAGAATAGAACAAAGTGTAAACATAGTACCATCAGAACAGAACAAAGTGAAAACATACACTCATCAGTGTGTTGGTCAGTAGTTTTCCAAAATTCAGCAAAAATTCCAAATTATATGCAGAGAGTAGTATATGCTCTGTATATTATTTTGTCTTTCAAAAATTGACTGTAAACTGAAACATGTTTAATAAATTCCTGAGAAGACGCATTTCTAAGTGGAAAATATCTTACTGTGTTGCAGAAAGTATCGCACTATGGACAAACTCTGGACAAACTATGGACAAACTATGGACAAAATATGGTCAAACAATTGCTTACTTGTGGGTGTAGTCCTAGGGGCCGGTCCATTAACTGTGAAAAGAGTGGAGAACTTCATATTACTGTTTGACCTTATTTAGAAAAGTACCTTCTAGTAAAAGTCACGTGGTAAGAACTTCATCCAACCGTTTCGACCTTATTTAGAAATGTCCTTGCCGTTGTAAAGGTCACCTGGTAAGAACTTCATCTAACTGTTTGCCCTTTCTTAGAAATGTCCCTGTTATTGTTAAAGTCATTTGGTAAGAACTTCATCCAACTGGACAGAACGACAGAGGGACAACTGAAAGTCATGACCCAAGTGTGGGCCAGCCCCTTTGGAGTGTCAGGAAATCAAAGAGCCGAAACACTTATTAGTCAGGAGTTATCTTCCGTACTTACTTTAAGCTATTTAGAAATTAGTATGTTGTAATTTAATGAGCAGAGTATGAATGAAATGTCTGAAGGTGGATCACGTGGGGCACAGTATGCTTGAGACTCTTTCATGTTTGTAAACTTATCGATGTTTGTCACTGGCCAAGTGCCTAATAAACTTGAACTTGAACTTCCTCTGAAGATCTTCTGCTGCCTTGCTCTCCGAGTAAGAGAGTTTTCTAGTTATTTAAAGGTGCTAGAAATGGAAAGCACTTACGTGGGGCGTGTTGACACACATATCTATACTTGTTATTGCACGGTGCATCATTCCATTTGCTGTCCCGAGTTCCAAGAATGATGACACAGTTCTCGTTTCCTCCTGAATTGTTGGGCTCTCCTCGACCCCAGTACTTAAAGGTAGTCTGGAAAAAGACAATAGGAATATGGATCAGGCATGGTGGCCCCAAGTATTTTCCCTGGATTAAATCGCATTTAAACAAAAAAATGAAATTATTATTAAGTACACAAGTTATCCGAGTATGGAAAATTATTCAGCATCCGGTCGGACATATATAACTTTTACCTACCCTTCAGGGAATTTGTATTACGATGCCATATAGTTATATACCTCCATTCATAATACAAATAAACATATAAACATGGAATATATACATTATACTCGTATACACACACACACACACACCACACACACACACCACACACACACACACACACACACACAATACCATAAATGAAATCCATAACAAAGTCACTGCTAAGACCTGCTGTACAGCGCCTTGATCATCCAACCCTAAAGCCAGATACTTGTTCATATTTGAGTCGAATGGGAAAAGGGACCTGGCGTGTCTTTCCCAAGGACACCACAACGTGTACCGCCGCGCCCGGGAATCGTACCCATAAATCCAGACTTGACAGACTTCAGTTTATGAGAACCACTCACAAAAGCCGCATAGCCACGCTGCCTTCGGTAACTTTACCCACTTTGATTAAAACCTTCAGGAGGCTTTGTAAACATGGAAAGTCTGCAAGCAAAGGTGAGCTCAGTATACCAATGTACCTGTGTATCTTCGTCAAGCCATTCAAATCTGTTTTCCTTGTGACGGTCATGAAGACCAATCCAGTATGATCCTTTCTGCTGGGAAATCAGGCCTAGGAGCAGGAAAAAAAAATGTCGAGTGGACTGTCATATATCTTGAAGACGACAAAACTTCCACTATCGTCATATTCTAATACTTTTAAAAAAAATCAGATCAAATGGAAAGGTAGGTGTAATATTTCAGTTTGCTTGAACTCCGTTTTCATCTAATTGGTTCAAATTCACAATTGAGAATATCCAGCTCTTTCTCTTCACAAGCTCTTTTTTGGCTTTCATGCAGAAGATTTTTTTTTCCGCGAAATTTCCAGTGCTTGTTTTAGAGCCAAGTTGTGATTTACGTTTCAAAGCAAAAACACAACTGAGTTAGAATGAAGAGAATTACATGCTTTGCTAATAACTGAAAACAAAACAACATCACAAGACTAATATATATTTTACAACACACTCCCTCCGTACAAAATAAAAAATATCATCATGTAGGAATGACTTGTTACTGGAAGCAGTTTAAAAAAATATGACAATGAATTTTGAATAATCTTGACACTTAAAAACTGGATATTATTTTAAGTTTTGAATATCTGCATGCTGTTTTCAAGATTTTTTTTACAGTGAAATTCAGATCTTTTTTCAAAAATCTGTGATCTGTACGAAATTTGCTGTACACAGTTTTCATATATTTGACTGTCATGGCAAAAATACCATTTGAAAATCCGTTGACGTCATCCTAATGGAAGAACACTGGCGGATATCCCTGATTTTTTTTTTTTAACTGAGTGCAATTTATTACATTGCAGTAAATGAAAGAAGTATTGTCACCACTAAAGTGGCCGATATTAAATCATAAATATTGAATATATTTGTTGCCATTCATTATATGTCACTTGTCATGCAAAATGTGAGCTTACACTTACAGCTGGCATGGTCGTCATATGCAGATGTGTGAGAATGCTAAGAGATGAGAGGTGCACTTGGCAGGGGCAAATATGAAAAAATAGGTAGTCTAAACAGTAGTGAAAGAAATCCCATTGCTTTGCCAGATGAGCCCCTTCAGAATGCAAAACTTAATGTCTGGTTTAACGTGTGTCAGCTGTACGTTGTTGTTATCGTGAGTGCAGATGATGAGAGCGAGAAGTTCCAAAGCCCTAAATCATTCCTTCGCTTTGAAAGAAATTACCAAAAATACATCAACATAATAAGCATTGGAGCACACGCCTCTTTTATGTTATGCGAGTTAAATTGTATTTTTGGTACAATGAGTGCTGTGCCAGTCCATACTGCCTATCACGACAATACATTCCACTTGATGGAACAGCCCAGGAAGTGACCCCTCAGCGATTAAATGACGTAGGCAAACAAAAATGGCTGTTATCGTCATGTGTTTGTTGTTTCGAATTAAAGATAGATGAAAGACCTTTCATACTGCATTAAGGGTTTAGCACAATTCTCAGCGAATCCATATTTCTTACAGCGAATCCTTAACTGTACAACATCCGATGCCTCCAGGATAATTATTATGTAACGTAATGTAATTATTATATAACGTAATTTACTATCTGTAGCGTTCGCTCATATGTATGCTCTGTGCTTATAAAATTATTGTTATTGTTGCCAAATAATAAAAGCGTTTATCAACATGACGAGTACCATTTACGAATCCATTGACGCGACCATTTGCAATTTTCACCAGGTCGCCCCCAGCGTTCTGACAGGCTGTCCTCGCATCCGGCCATGATTTGGGCTGAGTGTACAGTCGGACACACATCTTGAGTGCATTGTTGGCGGTCCAGCCTCTGGGGCAGTTAACTTGAGCTGGATAGGGAAGAGGAAGACAGATGGAAAAAGGATGAAAAGTAGGACTTTATTTTCCCCTGTAGGGAAATTGGTTTACAATGGCATACAATGCTTCACAAGACGCATTTGTTCAAACAATATTTTGATTGACTGTATTGGAGTATTATGTGCAGAGTGTAGTATACTTGGGTGTGTGAGCTGAATATTAAATAATTTTTATTTACTTCTCTATTTAAAGTATATTTAGTATATTTTATATTCTTCAGTTTATTTTTCCTCTTAATGCACGTATGTGAAATGTAATATTCTTAAGAAATACTGTAAAATTGTCATGCAAAGCGAATCAAATATGCCTCTGGACAATAAAATATCATCTTATCTTATCTTTTCTATCTTATCTTAAGTGCTCAGAACCTATATGTACAGGGATAAACGCTATATAAATGCTGTGTATTATTATTATTATTATTACAATACTATTCATCTCATTTATAATACAAACACACAGACTAGTACAATGTATACATGTTATTATATAATATCGTCACGCTCATTCCACATTTGCCTGGGTCATTTAAAAAAACAACTGATTTGAGTTGTTTATATTACTATGAGCTTCTCTTTATCGTCTTGTTCTATTAAAGAAAACGTAGAGTTCCGATTCATTATTATATCCTCATTTTACAAGCGAAACCACATCTGTCTCATTGTTTTGTTTTGAACAACAAGCTGAGAGCGCTGAATTTCTCAAAGCCTAAAAAGAAAATGACTCAAACAAATGTGCCCTTACGCCTCGGTCAGAGTACTTTTAAGAGAAAAAAGTGCCAATTTTCGGAAAAAAAAATTCGAATCTAGCCCATCACCTCTGAGTACCTCCTCTCGTGACCGCATCTGACCCTCCACTTGCGAGGCCTATCTTTAGAGCCAGAAATAGATGAGCCAATTTTTTTGTTCTGTTGCTTCGCCAGCTCCCTCTAACCCAGGCTTACACGCTATCACACAAGGCACAAGCCATCTGGTAAGGGCAGTTGGTAGGTTTTTATTTCCATTTCCTTCAGACTTGCAGATTTAGCAGAGGAAAACGTTCCCAAAATTTCTCCACGGTGTGTGTTAATTAAAGTTAAGCCACGTACAGTACATTACACAGGCTTGTCTGTGGATTCTTACAAACTGTTTTCTAGCAAAATAATGTCGAATTGTCGTGCACGAAAAAACATACAGAACAACGTTACATTGTTGCGAGAAGCCTCTGCTTGCGCTAGGGGGACACTCATTTTACTTTCCGTTAGTCCGCTGCAAGTATTGCAGGTGCATACAGAAGTTGAAAACTGTTGTTATGTTTTCCTTCACCATGATCGGCGATAGGCTACAAGGAAGCCTGGTGAGTGATCCTTAACGCAAGCCAAGACCCGGCGCAGCAACCTGCCTTTAAAATAATGTTCAACTAAAAACAATTGCCAGGGGCACTTACGTGTCGGGGTGGTCTGTGCAGGCGCAGCATTAGCGTCCCTTTGACAAATGATAGCTTTATCCTGGTTACAGTTGTTAGTTATATGCCATTTGACAGCTGCCTCCGCTGGAATGAATAATAGTTATGATATTAGTGATGATGATGATGATGATGACAACAATGATAATGATGATAATAATAATAATAATAATTTATGCGGACAAATTAATGTCAATATATATTATGTTCTCTTATCATCTGTACTTTGTATTCCTCATAAATCTATCTCAAATACTCTTATATTCATCCTCCTTTCCTTTTCGTTCGTAGAAGGGGTAAACTGCTAGTAATAATAAATGAATGAATGAGTATACTCGCTGGACAGTCAGAATACATATTACGTAGTATTCTAGCCGGATTGTATTTTTAATCGGGACGAACTTTTTTCCGAGTTATCTCCCCTGTCTGATCAACAGGTTTTCTTCATCGTAAGTTTATGTATTAAAATTAACTCATATGGAACAACCTACACTATAGTGCAGTGGATTACCATGCTGACTCGTGATCTCAAGAAAGATTCAACTTTCACATGAACCAGTCTATACACGATTTCCAATTTTTTGTTTCAAACGGGTGAAAAGTGTGTTGATGGGATTAGTTACCTACCAAAAAGCTATCGTCTGGCTGTAGAACCAAATTACTCTTCACGGTGTAGAATGGCCGTTGAGCCAAAATAGCCCTGTCTTAGAAAATACTATGACTGTTTAGTTATTGTATTTTTAAAAAAAAAATCATAGAGCCCCTCTCCTCTCATTCTCCTTCCGCCTCCTCTTCCCCCAACAGATTTTCTTACAATGTTCAATATTCATGTAATTCAACAATCATAGCCATATATTACTTCATATTATTACCCTGCAGATGCAGAATCACAGCTGGCCACTCAAGACCGGAAATGTTCGAGACGCCATAACTTCTTCACAGAAACTTCAAGCAGGTTACACTCTCCAGAAATGCAAAAAAAAAAACAACAAACCAACAAACCCTAAGTTTCAAAAAAAAAAAAAATTCCGAGAGCTTGTCCCAAAACTCCCGAGAGCTTTTGCCAAATCCCTTGAAACGCCGGGAATGTTCATCCCCGCAACAGATGTCTTAAAAAATGCCTCCAATATTTCTCTGTTCTCGAGGCTATCTCAATACTCTTACCTGGCACCACAAAAGCACAGTCCTGTTTATTTGGTGTGTTCGTTGGATTCGAGACAAAGTATTTGAAAGAGCCCAGATTTGGCCCGCCAATCCAAGCCCATGGTCCAGAATTTTTGTTGTTATCTGAAACAGTCCAAAATAAAAAAAAAAAATGCACTCAAAACATAGAGATGCCACCCCCTTCTCTCCTCCTCTCTGGTTGTCAAGTTCTATAGACTGTGGTTGGTATTGGTACTAGATAAGATAATAAAACAACTTCATTATGTAGAAAAAACTTTCATCTCGATAGAATTCCACAATCACTAAAATTGTGTATGAAAAGAACGCGTTGATTTTGTATAATGGGCTTGGATGCACATAACTAGCATGTAAAAAGTAACAGCAAACAAGATTTCTTTAGGCAGTGGTATCACAACTTTAGTATATCATCATAATTATGTCATTATAATGTCACAACTTTAGTATATCATCATAATTATGTCATTATAATGTCACAACATTAGTATATCATCATAATTATGTCATTATAATGTCACAACATTAGTATATGATCATAATTAGGTATGTCATTATAATGTCACAACTTTAGTATATCATCATAATTATGTCATTATAATGTCACAGCTTTAGTATATCATCATAATTATGTCATTCTAATGTCACAACTTTAGTATATCATCATAATTATGTCATTATAATGTCACAACATTAGTATATCATCATAATTATGTCATTATAATGTCACAACATTAGTATATGATCATAATTAGGTATGTCATTATAATGTCACAACTTTAGTATATCATCATAATTATGTCATTATAATGTCACAACTTTAGTATATCATCATAATTATGTCATTATACTATCACCACGGAAGTACATTCTCATAATTATGTCATGATAAAATCAAAATAACCAAAGTCTGGCAATTTGGTGTTTTAGGCGCTTATATATATGTGATTTTTTCTGAAACACATGAAGTGTTGCTATGCTTTCGGCCACCATAGTAGATCTGTGTGGGTGTGTGGTTGCGCGCATGTGTGTGTGTGTGTGTGTGTGTGTGTGTGTGTGTGCGTGCGTATGTGTGTGCGTGTGCGTGTGTGTGTGTGTGTGTGTGTGTG
>JAWQUT010000155.1:921137-939902 GCA_033807755.1 Ellobium chinense
GAGAGAGAGAGAGAGAGAGAGAGAGAGAGAGAGAGAGAGAGAGTTAGAGTGAGTGAGAGAGAGAGAGAGGAAGAAAGGGAAAGAGACAGAGAGAAAAGCCAACGGCAGATAATATATGCACACAAATAACTGTCTCCTCAAAGCAGCAATTTGCTTGAGTTTAACGAAAACATTCATCTGAGAGACAAAGCGACAGAGAAAAATGAAAAAGGAAAAGAGACTCGGAAGGATTTAAAAAAGAAAGACACAGAATCAAAGAGCAGACGTTTTGCCAAGACACTTTCAAGTCTATTTTCGAAAATGTTTAGAGTAAAAAGTTGATTTCAAATAATTATTTCTCGCTTAAGCATGTTCTAAGAAAGAAACATGATAAACAGTAAACACGACATTGTCGTTAGGCTAATTTCACAGCATTTCTAGTTTTCCAAATATATCATGAAAGGAGAGGAAGAGGGTAGGGAGGTCAAATGCAAGGCCATAACTACAGTAGAAGTGGTTATTTTCGTGAGAGTCGAACTGTCGCGAAAAGTTGGAAATCACTTTTCATGAGGATTAGATGTTTGTAAATCCTGCATAATTCTTCTTCTTCTTCTTCTTCTTCTTCTTCTGCGTTCCTCGGTCACGCCATCAATTCAGACTTGTCCATGAAGGCTGCTGTCCTCTGTTGGTCGACTAGGTCCCCCCCCCCTCCCCCAGAGTTTTATCTCAACAGTCGTTTGTGTGGGTCAGATTTGCTCTCTCTCAAGGTTGCGAGGCTGGGGCATTCCTGGAGGATGTGTTGAGGAGGTGTTTGGTCTGAGGTGCCCCAGGGGCACAGTGGGCTAGTACTGAGTCCAATGCGGTGAAGGTGGGCTTTTAGTCCACAGTGCCCAGTTCGGAGTCTGAATATTACTCTCTGACTTTTCCAGGACAGCGGGTGCACTGGGTCTTGAGGTTACAGACCTGTAATGCTGCTGGGCCCTTTTATCCTATTTGGGCTATATTAGCCTTTGGAGGTACCCTCTGAACCCAGAGTTTTAGCTTTCACCCAGACATATATCAGATTGAAGCTCATTATGTGGCCCAGCTTTTAAGACTGACCTAACCCCAGCAAGCCCATTGGAATTTTGAGCTTGGTTGCTATTTGTAAACACACCCTACCTTTTTCACTGGTCAAGGCCGAATCCCTCCTCTTCCGCCTGAGCACACCCTTGACCTGACAGTCCCAGCCCAGGGCTAAATAGTGCCTGGCAAAATAAACTAAAATGGATACAGTTTGCCATCAAATCAAAATTTCCCACCTTGGAGCCCTTATTACTGGAAGCAGGGCATGCCAAAAGAAGGAAAGAGGGAGGTCAAATATAACCCCTAAGTTTGTAGAACCCAATAATGAAAGTAGAATTACAGGCCTGTAACCTTGAGGGAGGCTATAGTTCTGGTACTTGTCTTTTCCTGCATAATAATTTCTCATGGACTCAGAAATCTTGAGTAATCGGGAGTGATGTCACAAGACTGCATATAACAAGCGAAACACAGCTGTGATGTCACAAGACTGCATAGCGAAACACAGCTGTGATGTCACAAGACTGCATATAACAAGCGAAACACAGCTGTACTCTTCACGTGCTTTGGCTGCACACATAAGGGTCATTTATGCAATTTTTACTCCATATCCCACCTGTTTTGCAAGTAACATAGAGGTACTAAACATAAGCATCCTGTTAAGAAACAAAGGAAAAAGGGTGACAGAAAAACCCTTTGAAAATAAATAATTTTGAATATAATTTTTTTTTCGCATGAAGCCATCTTCACGAGTCAAGCTCAGCTTGTGATATTCGCGAAAATTAGAGCCTCGCGCAAAAAAAACCAAATCAAATCAACTTCTACAGCGTCTCCCACACCACCCCCTCCTCCCAACTCATCTTTGGGAGCTTCAAACCTCTTTCTTTCCTCTTACTCTTAATCCTGTTTTCTCCTTCTCTCTTTGTTCCTACTCCTCCCCTTCTTCTCGTTTTGCATTCGACTGAGAGATTGTGAGTGACGGAGTGACTGAGTGCAATATTAACGACAGGTTAATCGATTGACTGATTGATTTATCTACAACTAATGAATTGATTCATTGATCGTTTGATGTAAGGTTTTTGTATACGAGATAGAAAGTGATTGATTTATTGATCTTAGAGATCAAAGAGAGAGAACGAGAAAAAGAAAAATGACACAAGTCCTAGCATGCTAGGAAAATAAAAAAAAAGCCTCTGCGATAGTTCCGCTGGCACCAGAACTTGCGCTAGCCTGCGCGAGTGAGCGCGTATCGCGGACGTTACGATAGTGACTGAATGAGGGCTAGCATGGAGTCTCCTCGCTCTCGCCCGAGCAACCCAATTTGTTTTTACAGTGAGAGCGGACCGATGCGCGTGCATGAACAGTAAATAGAGCGAGTGAGCCAAACAGCGGTGAAGCCATAATTATTACTTTGGCTTCGTAGTTAACTATGGGTTCAGTGCTCACGCGGTGAAATGCATGACACCGAAACTAAAAAGTGATAATTTTGTTGGTCTTAAAAGGCTAGAAAATAGAATACATCAGAAGACGTAAAGCCAAACTTTGTCGAGAAATTGTTTTGCGACAATAGAAAATGAATGAAAATAAATATCAAACTAAAGGTTTAACCGGACTTGCTGTGTAGAGTGAATGTTTGTACCCGGTTTACATCGCTTCTGTATCTTGTGACTCAGAGGGCTAAAGACCGATCAGGATATTGCATTAGAGGAGTGAGAATAATTTTCGGTGATAATTCAGGTGAGAGGAAAATGTTTAATTTAATCTTAGCATCAGTGTTTGTTGTTGCCTGTTGTTCCTGTTGGTATAGTTGTTTTTGTTGCTGTAGTTAACTTTGTTGGTGTCCATAGACGGAGTGCCTTCATTTATTTTTTAATGCTAATTTCAGAAGTTGTTTTGTTACTTTTTAGTTACAAAAAAAAACAAACCAAGAACAATAAGAACAACAACAACAACAACAACAACAACAACAACAACAACAACAACAACAACCAACAACAACAACAACAACAACAACAACAACAACAACAACAGCAGCACTATGTACTATTATGGCTATTTCTCCTCCTTCACTTTCTGCTACCGTTACAACTGCTCATTATTTAAACTCTAACAGTAACAGAGCCTGAACACTCCACTACTACCACCACCGCCATCACCACCACCACCACCACCACACTAGTGTTTTTTGCGGTTTTCGAAAGCGATAAAGATCCAGTTTAACTCTGAATTTTATCGCCTTCAAAAAACCGAAAAAACTACACGGGATTCGAAAAGCTTCTGCTGAGACAGTGAAGACACTTACTTTTTCTGAAAATACCACTCCAGCTAATTGTCATTAATAAAATTAATCATGATAAAATTTAGTGAAGTGTCTTGAGGGATAATGTAGACTCCGAAGAATTCACTTTGCTAAAATTCACACACTTTCTGGACGAAGCCATGATCTTTATAATGCACCCTCGTACAGTCCTACCCCTTGACTTCAAAATTCATGCACTCGGAAAACCTTCATACTCATTGTAATGATTTTATCGGGCAAAATTTACCTATAGCGGCGACTGAAGTGACTGTGCCCGTATAATCTATTGAAGATAAATTGGTATCATAGCTGCAAGAACTACTTTTGGTAGCGTCGGGTTGGTGGGGAGGGGGGAGGAGACCCCCGAACCGAGACCCCCGAACCGGCTCCTGTCCTCTGAAATGAATTTTTTTTCCTTGTTATTTTCCACACATCGTTGCCACTAAAAGTAAATTGGATCCTTAATTTCTACATCCAGATCTTTTCACGCACTCGACCTCGTCTGGAGTTCGTGAGGTTTTGCCGTACATCTAAAAGGGTTAACACATTCCTCACTTTATATTTGAAGGGTTTCATGGCAAAACGCGTTATCCACCAATATGAATTTTTAGCTTATTCTACATACTTCATATAGCAGTAGGAATATTTAGTATACATGTATATTTTCATTCCATAGAAGGACATTTGATCTATATTATTTAAGACTTAAATTTCGCCTTTCACATAAAAATATGCTTTGAATCTGGTCTGTTTAGCCACACCCCCCGAATGGTGTATAATGCGTTTTGCCCTTCATTTCTACGGTGCCAACTGACCTGATCTGTAAGCGGTTTGATGAGCGCTGCTGACACGCTTTACCCATTATGATTCTAGACATTACACCCCAGAATCAATAAGAAGTCGTTATTTTTTCTAGCCACGCACATGCACGCCGGCAGGCATGCGTGAAAAGACTAGTTCATAGGCAGATATGGACACGCTATGCTCGCTCACAAACAATCAGACTGATTGAACACAAGGTCATAATCGACCAAAAAAAAAAAAAAATATAAAAAACATGCCCACACATGAACGCATTTGTTGAAGCAAAAAAAAAAAAAATCATACTTGCGTCTAGGTATAAGCCGAGCTGTGAATTTTGAATACCAGATTTTGCAATGAAAGTACTTTAATTTGTACAAGTATGCTGAAGTAATATTGTACACAATTATAATGAACTATGCATGCAGACTTACACTACACAGGACAATCAATTTAATTATTGATACAGATGAGAAACAAGAGAAAAATAGAAAGACAGCAAAAAACATGGCACACAAACACCATTGAAATATAGGTCTATCCTTAAGGAACAAGACTGTAAAGCAAATTTATTCTGTTATTCATTATCACATCGTCAAACTCATCCCACATTTGCCTTTGTCATTTTTTGAGGTTTTGAGAAATTTAGGCTCTCGGCCTGTTGCTCAAAGCAAACCAAATAGGCAGATGTAGTTTAGCTTGTAAAATTGGGATATAGTAACATATCAACACTACAATTATTTCAATAAGAAAAAGAAGATAAAAGGAAGATCATAGTACATAGATCATATAAACAACTCAAAGCATAAAAAAAACAACCAAAAAATCAAAACCACCACAACAACTTAGGCAAATGTGGAATGAGCATAACGTAAAGCTGAACATTAACCTGAAATGATATTATCTGGAACGTGTGCCACCAGGGATTTTACCAAAGTATTGTAGTAGATAAACTTCGAGAAGGGCCAAACATTCTACCACTAGAAAAAGTCCTGTCCTTACCAAGATGGAACCTGCGCCCTCTCAGCTTGCATGTCAAACGTGTTACCACTATACCACAGGGACGCAAATTATTTACCACCTGAGACAGAATTGAAGTGAATTTAATTGAATTGAGAACTGTTTCTTAGCTTTCATATATTAAGCCAGTGCAGTGGTGGCCTATGGCCTTGTCACACTTTCCCAATCGCTTACATTTGCATATCGTCATTATACTCATAAAAATACGTAAATGCTATTAAATGACCTATTCAGGTGACATAAAGGTGTGTAATAATTTTTTGGTATGTCACACGTTGCATAAATTTCACCTTTTACCTGTTTAGGAATACTTTGATTGGAAGCCTTGGAAACCTCTAGGCGAATGAATATGTGACGTCGTTTCTTTTGTGACTATTTTCACTGCAGTGGGGTTTCCCTCTGTCTAGATTAAAAAACAATAAAAAGCAATTTTAGTCTGTCTTTCTTATCGCTTTCTGCACGTTTCAGTTTCTGTTCAGTCAAACATTTAAATTAAAAGTTCTTGAAATGTCACAGTGTTTCTGTGGTCTAAAGTTTCAACGATGATTGTCAGCTGTTTGGATCTACTTTGTTGCGCGTAACTGTGTAGTTCATTCAGTTCAGTTGTGATTGATAAGTAAGATTATTACTTTTCTCGTATTCACTGATTCCATGTTATGCTTTGCCACATTTTGGGGACAGAAGTGGTAAGAAGACTGACATTTTATATATTTCTGTGTCATGCGAGTCCGTAATGAAAATAATTACTCAGAAATGGTTGTTTATTTTCACGTGTTTCCTTATTACTACATGGCTCGTTATGGCTGTATGAAGATGCCAATAGCGCCTGGCATAAAAATATGCAATTCAAATAATCTCTATAAAATCAGCAAAATGGCCATGGGGAGGGGGGAAACGAGTTGGATTTGATTTTTTTTCAGACGCTTAGACAGGTGCAAATACGTTTGTAGACTCTGAATAGTTGAGGTTTAGCCACTGATGTATAAAATTTGTGATTGTTGCCAGGGGGGTGAGGCTATCCTGTTTACTGTGCGAAAAGGCCTAGACTATTAGGTAGCCTGCTTCACTGCCTAAGTTCTCAAAATCTAATTGGTTTAGGGGCATTTTTCTTTGTGTCCAAAGTTGGAGGAAGAGCTAAACAATAAGTTTGGAAAGTATTTTGGCATGGGACCACTGGATAAGTTAATGAGAGTTGTAAAACCTTATATAGCCAACAGTGAAAAAAAATTAAAACATTGGCATCTTCAAACCTGGCTCTTGCGGTGTATAAAAGGATAGGCGAGGCAAGATTGGTACTTCGCTAATTTGAATTCAATCACACGCTTCACATCGACGGGCTGTTTTCCGAATTTCACGGGTAAAGGATTTCACACCGCATAGAAACTTTTCAGATTGCTAATTCAATGTCCCTCCGTATGCCACCGTAAAGAAATTGACGTAAACGCGTGAAGTATTTGAAATATGAAAACACATCCATGTGAGACGAGGCAGTGTTCACTGTCATTTGTAGGCGGGCTTTGTCTTTCGACACTAAAGATTGGAAAGCGCAGCTGTAGAGACCAGTGCTCTCTTACAATCTTCTTGATATTCTATTCTTTTTTTTCCAAATCTCGAATTCTCAGTGCATTTTTATTTAATAGGGTTCTACATGTTGAACACCATTAGAAAATATCCAGTATGACCACTCACAAACAAAACATCATTATTATCATCATCATCACCACCATCACTTGGAACACATGAAAAAAAATTGTAAAAGTATTGTCCAAACCAGCAAAGGATTAAGACATATTTATACTTTAATACGTAAAAGTGAAAACGGACTGGAGCTGCATTTTATTTACAATCAGTTCCTTGAGAAAATACTTGACTATCAGGGGCGTTTTATGCCAACATGGATCATAGCTGTCTGGTATTGCAGACTTTCATCCAGTCACCCTCACGCTTAGTGCCCCTTGTAGACGCCATTGTTATGACATCACTACCACCACACCATCACCACCTCAGGCTACACATTGCAAACTTTCATACGGAGAGAGTGATGCTGTTTAAAAATCGTTGATAATTGTGTTACGCTATTTTTTCGATTCTTCTCCTTTCTTATCTTTTCTATCATTAACGTCATCATCAGTCTTTCTGTATATTTATTCATCCTCACCTCTTCCCCACTTTCATCCGTCCTATCTCTTTTTCTACGTTTGAGCTTTCCATCCTTCCGTCCATCTTTTATACATTTCTTTGCGCCTTTCCCTCAAACACAAATATTCATCGTTACTGCAAAAATGAATGTGACAGCCTACCTTACCAGGACGCGGGACATTTTCTAAACATCTTTGAAAGACCTCAAAGAGCTATAAGCAAACTTTGATAGCACCCTCCAACCCTCCCGTCCTTCGCTCGTAAATAAACATCAGATGAAATGAATACACAGATTCGCTTTTAGACCTCCTGCCACTGAGGGAGGGGCAGATAGCGTTTATATATCAGAAACTAAATATTAAGATACATACCGGCTAAAAATAGAGAGAAAAGAGGGGAGAACGAACTCTGGAACGAATGATCAGACGATGGAACGAAATCGCTGTACTTGCGATATCTAAATGTCTAAACTGGAGGGGAAAAAAAAGGTGACATTTAACATCTAGATTCCAGCTTTATTTTTGGTTTGCTTGTATAGAGTCTCAGATACGGGCGAACTTATTAAGGGAACTCTAAATACCGTCATATAAACAATCAAACCAATAAATTCTTCAGTGGGTTACCAGATGGGGCTTCGGTAAGTGTGCCATCTTAGAAAATGAAATCAGAGCGCTGCTTTATCCGAATTTCGTAAGTAAAGGATTTTATGCCGCTTTACAAACTTTACAATTCGCTAATTCTGTATATATTCCTGGTAGCGAATTCGTTTGTTCATCGTGATATTTGCGTTTGGAGTTTGATAAATAAATTGTGGCCATACTGAAAAATGTGTTTTAGAAAGGTTAGATAATGGGAACTGGAACCCATAAGGAAAGTTAATATTAGATTAGGAGGAAGAAGGCAGACGAGACTATTTAATGTTATAAATGGATAAATTTTGCTCTAATGGGGCTGGGTGACAAGACCAGGGTAAATTAGTTGTATGGACTACAAGATGAGGAAAGATGAAGAGGAGGTAGAATGGATGAAATCAAACAAGAATGAGGATTGAGTGTAAGACAAAGAGTGAGTGAATGAGAGAGAGAGAGAGAGAGAGAGAGAGAGAGAGAGAGAGAGAGAGAGAGAACACGTAAGTTTTATCAACAGGAACCGTACGCATCGAGTTCACAAGAACAATTCAAAAGAAAAAAAAATTTGATCGACATCTGACAGAAACATAAAGAGAGAAAGAATAAAATAGACTAAAGACAGAAAGAAATAAGAAACTGACAAAACAGAACAAAGAAAAGGAACAAGAGTTCCAACTATCAGGGGTCAGCCAAGAACAGTGCCATTTATGTGGGTGGTTATGATTTATCAGAAAATGCCTGAACGTTCAGACTCCCCCGAATCTGTTATTTGACATTAGCAAGACAAGCAGGGCACGCCAGGGCTAGAGCTGCATTTTATTTACCATTGGCTTCTTGCGAAAATACTTGAATATCAGGGGCGTTGTATGCCAGCATGGGTCATATAGATAGCTCTCTGGGATTATAGACTTTCATCCAGTCACCCTCACGCTAGTGTCCTTTGTAGACGCCTCTGTTATCTTTTAGTCCTGTATCCTGGGTGCAAAGCCAAGCTGTATCAGAAAGAATCGAAACGTATTGAAAGTATCGAAAGGTATGAATGTAACAGAGGGTATCGAATTGTCTACCTGGTGCCAAGTATCAGAATGAGGAAAGAATGGACGCTATCGATACTTACAGCTTAAAGGCGATGTATCTCGATATTTAGTTACTCGGGTATTGGCCCACCATTATCTTTGACCAGATGCTTTCCTCTGACGTCTAGACCAGAAACAGGTCTAGACTAGTATAACTCACCCAAGATTCAGTGATAAGGATGAACGGTTTTAGGAAGGTAAAATAGTAGAAATTGGAGTCCTTGATGGAGAGGTAGGTTTTTGTACACAGCACCGCACTGAACTTTTGTTGAATCGGGAAAATCCGGCAAAATTTAGTTGGCAATACACTGTATATAAGAACACTCCTGTCTAGAGCTTGGCTTAGGGTTAGAGGCAGGTTATGGGTAGGGTTAAGATGGAAAAAGCAAATTTAGAACAGTTCCTAAACATTATCATTGTCTTAGAAATTCTCTCATATGTGCTTTGTCTTTTCTAATCCTGTCCCTAACCCTAAACCAGGCAGGCATATACTATCATACTGCGATTCAAGGGAGTCAAACCGTCAGTTGAATGCGATGCCAGTGTCAGGCAGTCTAAGTATGCGTTAACTTAAGATGTAAGCTTACGCATGATTAACGGGCAATATCATGGGACACTCCAGATGACCTCCGCCGATGGTTAAGGACAAGGGTCGAACCCAAGGAAGTCCGGCAAATTTCGTAAACAAAAAGGAAATGCTGACACAATTTTGACTTGACCAAAGCCGATTGGCGGAAGGGACAGCGTACTCTGACAGCGTAATAACCCTCTATTAAATGGCTGAGCAAAATAGATGAAATAATTTATTACGATGCTAAAGGAGCTCTCCAGGGTAATGCCTAGATCTCTGAATTTCATGGCCATCAGGGGTAGTTCATCATATTAGACTGTACTTGATAAATCCATACCATACCATACCGCAGTGTACCGTACCGTACCAAGCCGTACCGCACTATACTATAATATGCTCTACTATACTCTACTATACTCTACTCTCTTATTCTCTACTATACTATACTATACTATACTATACTATACTATACTATACTATACTATACTATACTATACTATACTATACTATACTATACTATACTATGCTATGCTATGCTATGCTATGCTATGCTATGCTATGCTATGCTATCTATACTATGCTATGCTATGCTATGCTATGCTATGCTATGCTATGCTATGCTATACTATACTATACTATACTATACTATACTATACTATACTATACTACACTACACTACACTACGCTACGCTACGCTACGCTACGCTACGCTACGCTACGCTATACTATACTATACTATACTATACTATACTATACTATACTATACTATACTATGCTATGCTATGCTATGCTATGCTATGCTATGCTATACTATACTATACTATGCTATACTATACTATACTATACTATACTATAGATTCCACAAGCGCTGTGCAAAAAAATGGCGGTAAGTCTAGTGATAGCTAACTTTGGCATACAGTTTTTTAAGAAATGTTGCTTGGCTGCTGTCCGTAAAAAGTCGGCAGATGAATTACAAAGTATTCGGCAGGGTTGGTACTATAACATCAGGATGTTTGGAAGGCTATCCCTATCCTGTGTCAGTATGACCGCAAAGTCGGGACTAACACTTTTCGCCTTCTTGTTGAACTGAGGTTGGCGAAAGTAACAAAATTATTATTTATAAATGGCTAGAAAGGCACAACAGAAATCAGTAAGACAAACATGACAAAGCTGGAGGCGTCTAAACAGTTCCACGTGCAAGTACTTACATGATATTGAAAAGCTTAGCGACCAAAGACTTAGCACAGCGCTGAGTCACGTGTGTATGTCAGACATTTGCCTGAAGTTTTACACCCCTCAAGCAAAGGCGATGCTCTGATTGGTCAAACTTCAGAAGGTCATGTGACACCACCTAGCGATCCAGTCCATCATTTACTGAGGCATACTGAATCTGCAGGAGTGTAATATTTGGTAGCCCCATACTGCATATTCTTGTCACACTTGACTAGCCATAACTCTATGATAGATGGTTTATCATTTCATTTAGTCCTGAACAGCACAACCTAACTATAGTCGATAAACTGAACATACCGTGCGCATGGTCAGACAAATTAAGATGGCGACATGGTTTCGAATTTTAAAGAAAACTTACTAAAAATTGAGTGTATGCGTGTGTGTTTTGGAAACTTTCAAGAAACGAAGGTTTAGCTTCCATGCCCCAACGAGCTCATTAGGCAAGTGGATATAGATCTATCGGTGTACTTCTTTCATGCTTCACGCGCGACAAAAAAAATTAATCAAATCCTATAGCAGAGGTTTATTTGTAGAACAAATCAAAATTTACAAAAAAAAAAACAAAAACCAACAAACAAACCAAAAAACATCCTTTCTATTTTTGTCTCTTGTTTCCTGAAGTTTCGCTGAGCTAACAGATGTTTTAGTTTTATGCCACACTCTTTGCACACCAAGACATTAAAGATGGCGTTTTTGCACCTGAACATACAATATTATAGCATGCGATGAAAACGTGGAGATGTCAGGTTGTAAATCAGTTGCAACAAGCTGCCATTCTAGGGAAACACATCAAGTGCACGTGCAAAAACAACGTACAAACTTGGGGTATACGAGAGAACAACATAGAACGGCCTGTACGATTCAAGGTGTGTGGCGTTAATAATTTGCAGAATTAGACATTTTGGCGCCAGGTCTAGACAGGATTGAAATTTGTTTTTGTGGCAGCAAATTTGTTTGTTTACCGTACTACGGTCAACTCCGCTTAAGCGCAACATCTCGGGAGCACAGAAAATTTGTCTTTAGAAGGAGTCACATTTATCTGTATGTTTTATATAAAATTTCATTCCATTTCGCTTACTGTAGGTTTAATGTAGAAGAGCAAGTAGGTAGAAAGCTTTACAGAATCACCGCACAATACAAAGGACGTTTCGGCAAATATGCCTTCTTCAGCAGACACAAAAACAAGTAAAGTGGACAAACAGGAGAACAAATAAACAAAATAAGCAACAAACAAACAATTACAATAAAAAAAGGAAATAAAAAAGCAAATGCGATGGAATTAAACACTACTTCCCTGTAACCGGCAAAACAGTAAAATGGTAAAAATGTAGGTTTAATGTAAAAAAAAAAAATATTGGCATTAAGCGGATTGTGAGCAACCAGAGTCGACTGTAATTCATTGAAAGTTCATGGAGCAAGTTCATGAAGGAAATATGAACTTTTAGTTTCTAAAAATAGCCCTCGTCGTGCTATTTCAGGACATCTGAGTGCGTTAAGAAATAAAATCAGATTAAGACTAGCTCTTTATGTCTTTTATGCTATAATCTAATATTCTAATCTTGATTTTGATCCCTGTGGAAAAAAAACCCCAGTTAATTCGTGGGGTGCTGAGAGGTTGTCCTTACAGGGTACAGGGTATCCATACATGAAGGTGAACTGTCAATAAATAAATAAATAAATAAATAAATAAATAAATAAATAAATAAATAAATAAATAAATTGTAAACAGTTGTTCGTGTGGTATACTGCGTAAACGTGTGTATATTTGAGATAATATTCTCGCACATTTTTGCGTGGGTTTCATCTTGTTAGCAACACTAGAGAGCAGTTCACAGGCTCGAACCTCATGTATTCGACACAGTCCACATATTCGAAGTAATGAGGTGATCTTGGCTGTGTTTGTTATGTCCGTGAGGCGTTGCCAAAGGGGCTGTCTTTGTATGGGCCGTCCGTAGCAAAGGAAGTTTCAGGAGTACGTTTTGGGTTAGTGCGCACCAGTCACAGTGAGAAAAGGTGCACACCTAGTTTACTAGAGGTTTCTTAGAAAAGTAACGTTTTTTTTTCATAACACCGAAAGGGAAAATTCGGCAACAAGACGGTAACCATCTACGATTCCAAATTTGTTAGTGGAACGTCTTATCGCCTGCTTGTGCCGGAGGAGAAAGTGACAAGAATCAACGCTAGTAAGTATGGTCATGAACGAGGCAAAGATAAAATTATGGCAAACACCACTCGCAGGTCAGGGAATTATTTTCTTGCTCTTCCGCAATAAGAGATTGACACTTCCTTTGCAAAGGACGGCCACTTTCGTGATATCGCACGGACCAAACAAACAGGTGGTTTTGAGTCCCTTCCTTGCCGTACTCATGAACTCGAACAATTTATACAATCGAATCATACAGTAGACTGGTCTTTTGGAATCGCGTTTCTGAGGTTCTATTGTATATGAACACCTTGGCGTGACGTGGGCAATGAAAGAAATAGGGAGCGTTCTGTTAGAAGCTTTGTCTTCAGGCCAACGGCAAGCAGGCGGGAAGTAAGAAACAGGCAGAAAGAAACAAACATGCAGACAGACAAGAAGACATGCAGGCAGGCAGGAAGGAAGGCAGACAAATAAACATGCGGTCCAGCAGAGATAGACAAGCAGGCAGGCAGGTAAGGAAGCAGGCAGGAAGGCAGGCACTAGGCAGACAGACAGGTTGACAGACAAAATGAATGAATGAATGAATGAATGAATGAATGAATGAATGAATGAAATGAATGAATGAATGAATGAATGAATGAATGAATGAATGAATGAATGAATAGAGAGAAACAGACTGAAAATGAAAAAAGGAATATAGAATAAGATTAGAAGGATGAGGCTGAAATAATGAAATTAAAGAGGAAGAAGAAGAAGAATAAGAAGAAGAGGAAAAAGAAGAAGAAGAAGAAGAGAGAGAAAAAGAAGAAGAAGAAGAAGAAGAAGAAGATGAAGAAGAAGAAGAAGAAGAAGAAGAAGAAGGCGAAGACGAAGAAGAAGAAGAAGGAGAAGAAGAAGAAGAAGAAGTAGGGGAAGAAGAAGAAGAAGTAGGGGAAGAAGAAAAAGAAGAAAAAGAAGAAGAAGAAGAAGAAGAAGAAGAAGAAGAAGAAGAAGAAGAAAATGATTGGTTGATTAGTCATATTTACTGATTTTTCAGTTAGATCTTTCATGTGTGGCAGGCTCGATATGTAAATGGGTGCCCTTCGTCTCGTCTCAAAACGGTTTAATTAGAGAATTTCCGGCCCTCATGCTGTCGATGATTTTTGCTCCGCGGGCATTTTGGGCAATCAATACCCTTATTGACAACTTGCCCCGTCACATAGCTTTTTTTGCCTCCCCCTTCCCTTTTTCCTCCCCATTCTCGCACTGCTTGTCTATCTTCCGAGCCTTCTTCTTCTTGGTTTTTTTTTTAATGAGATTGTTGTAACTTATGTGAAAATAATAGACGAACTAAAGTCGATCAGCTTAGCCGTTTTCAAAGGAAAANGGGGGGGGGGACAAGTGAGGTATTGAAGGAGAACGGAGGTGGAGGAGTTAAGTTCGTACTTCGAGTATCAAGAGGTGGCAATCACAAGAGAACATAAAACACTTATGCGCGCTCAGAGTTATCCTAACCTTTATCATACTTTATGTGTAAATAATACGAGACAAACGTGAATGCTTGTATATTATTAGAATGCATTTAATAATACACTATTCTGTGGCTGATGTTATAGCTGTTATATATGAATTATTATTCATAAGCTTGAGTGCTTGCTCAGATAATAATGTTAATAGCTGCCATATTTAAAGGTAGACGTGCATGTCAGAAATTATTTATTGTTATGTGCTTTTTCTCTTTGTGAATTATCTTACATGCCAAAACAATCTCCTCCGGAAGAAAAAGCAATGATTGTTACTTTTTATGATGCAAAAGGAAGAGAATTGGTTACCGAGATTTTGCCCTTGCTCAGACAATTACTCCCCTTGTTCAAGCTGTAGAAGCCAATGGGAAAGACAGTGACGTCACTTAGGTTCCAGCAGCCCCAGACACTTTTATCAGACAGTGGTGTGTAGCTTTAAATTGAGGGTCGTTCACCTACATACAATAGTTCAGATCGGCCATGCAGGTGAGACAACGTCTTCTGTATTTTTATTGCTTCAGCTGGTGGTGCGCTGCTCTCCTATTTGACGTAAACTCACGAGCCGCCACTGGTGCAGCTTGTGAAAGAATTGCGCCTCGCATAAGGTGATTTAAGGCTGGTGGAAGCTTTATTTCATGTTGACAGACGATTGAAATATGATATTTTTCTTGAATACTATAGCATTATGATTTACTGTGATCTAAGAGATTTTTATATTTTCATTCGAATTTGAGTAACACGACAAACTACATAACTGTACTCACCGATTGTTCATTGGAAATGTTATGATAATCATGTTCATTATTAGCAAATAATTTATGCAAGGACAATAAATCGCTAAAATGGTATATTTTTATTTACTATCTGGGCATTATCGAGTATGACATGTATTTTTTTTACTGTCTGTTCGAGCAGACGGTTTGACATATTTAGTGCGAAATTCCGTTCCTATGAATTACCTTGGACTCCTGCGCTTATAAAAACATGAAAAAGACCATAATGCCAGGCTCCCGAAAGCCATTCTCAATTTTCGTGAAAATTTGAACCTCGCAAAAAGAAAACTGTAACTTCTAAGCTTTTCCACCATGGTTAAGCTTAAGCTCATGAAACACGTTCCATCAACTGTCCCTATTTTACGTTTCTACAAAATCTATGACGGCCCTGTAAATACTGTTGGAAACTCCTGTTGAACATCCAAACCATCTTTTTCTACTTTCTCCTCCAATCAAATGTCACTGACCTATGTCGAAGGTTGTTTTTGTTTTTAGCCTTGTTGGAGCCAAACCCACCTCAACACACTTAACGGAACAAAAGCTTTTTTCCGACATTTGATCTGAGCTTACGCGCAAAAGTAGACAGACAGAGCACGTCAAAATGGCTGTTGGTATTTCCAAGTATTGTCTTTGCTACGGAGCTCAGATAGTACAACCTTAGCAGTGGCGGAGAATGCAAGCTTGCCTGGTTGGGTCCGAGAGGACCCTTTGAAACTCTAAAGCACAATTATTATCAAGAGCTGTATTTTTCGGTGTTGTATTTACTGGGCAACGTAGATAGTACATCATCAGCAGTGGCGTACAATGAGAGCTTGACTGATTGGGTCGGAGGGGGCCTGTTAAAGTTCTCAAACACAGCATATTTTATGAAGTTCAAATGGGGTATCCTCTCTGCACTTTTCCTCATAAATTTTACATGTTCTTTATCAAGTAATCATAAATAAACCTCATAAATAAATCCCGAAAGTAAGAGACCTGTTTCAGCCAATGAAAGCGAATGTTCTAAATCGCAGCAGCCAATGAGATTCATTGATAAGTTCCGTTTCATTTCTCTGGTTGCTTTGGAAGTTGCACTCTTTAAAAATGTGAAAGTACGAGATGTACAAGTCAAGAAATGAAAAATGTTTCGGATCGCCTATCTATATCTCGAGTGTATGTATATATATGTGTGTGTGTGTGTGTGTGTGTGTGTGTGTGTGTGTGTGTGTGTGTGTGTATTTCTGGCCAAAGTAGTGTGGCTTTGATCCTGGGGTCCTCTTTTCTCATCTCACCCCACCCCTAGTCCCACCTCCGACTGGGCCAGACGTTCCACAGCCTCCAGTAGCATACAGTTTAGAATTTTATATCATGGCTGAACGGTTGCGTCTTTGTATCTACTAGAAAGTTCGTGTTCCTTTCTCTCTCGATGGTTCTCCCTTCTCTCCCTCAGAGAGGGTTGATCCGCCCATGTTGGAATCATGGCAGGGAGGTCATGCAGAGGCGTGACTGTTTGCATAGGAGCCTGAAGGTCTAGTAGTTGCAGCAGGGAGTGAGATTCGCAAACGTGATGTCTAAGTGATACTAGGCATACCTAGTAGTTGCAATGGTGGTACCAAGAGTGATGATGATGATGGTGATAGTGGTGATGATAGTAGAAGTAATAGCAGTAGTAGCAGAATAAATAGTAGTAGTAGCAGCAGCTGTAATAGCAGTAGTAGAATTGGTTGGCAACAACAAGAGTTGTAGTAGTAGTAGTAGTAGTAGTAGTAGTAGTAGTAGTAGTAGTAGTAGTAGTGATAGTAGGAATAGTAGTAATCGAAGTAGCAAAAGGAGGAGGAGGAAGCGGAAGTTGTGTGAACATAGTAAGCACTAAGAAAGAACTGAAAGAGCAGACGATAGATATAAGTAGACTTTGACAGGTACATTAGTACAAGTAAGAAAGAGAACCTTGCACAAGAGTATACATTTTTTATAGATCTAGTCCCTATAGAGCGGAAGATTGGCCGTAGAGAGGGTAAGAGGGTGGATTTGAACTTCAAAGGCTTAAGTAGTTGCAAATACTTTTGTATACTTAGAAAAGTAGGGTTTTTGTCCGTAAGTTTTAACTGTGTGGTTTTGCTAGCTGGGAATTTAAGGTTATAATGTCTACTGTGTGAAAAAAAACCTAAAATCTTAGTAGTATGATTCGCTGCCAAAGTCCTTGAAATCTAATTGGTCGTGCCACATATCTGTATAGTTCAAAATTGGGAGGTAGAATGCAATAATATTGTTAGGAAAATAATTATTTTGGCTTGGGACACCTTGATAAGTCAATGAAGGATGTAAAAGCTTATATAGCCAACAGCAGAAAAACATTGGCATCTTCATACCTACATAATGGTAGAAAAACATTGGCATCTTCATACCTACATAATGGTCATGTGTAGAGCCGGTGGGAAATACTGAACTTCTCTCAAAGTCGACAGACATAATGGGAATGAACAGCGTTTTGCTTTCAAGGAGAACTCACGACTTTCACCGATAATGATCAGAGGCGTGGAAAGCTCGGATGGACCCTGCGGCGACGTCTGACAGCAACCAATCTCGTAATTTTTTTGTTTTCTTTTTGATGTGTGTGAGAAACGGGATTGGAGGATAATTATGCGTAGCCGCCGTACACTTTTACGGAATCTCGAGGCGGATTTTATTATATTTCCCTCAGTTCACTCTCTATCTTACACCCCTCCTAAGCCTCCTATGGTTGACGCCTATGTGGTTGAAGGTGTCGACCCATTATAACTTGGTTCGCATATTGAGAGTTAAGCATACGAAGCACGCAAAAGGATTAGGAACTGACATGCTTTGAGGTTATTGGCACCTATTATTTTTTTCATTTTTCGGCCCTGTAAATAAAGTGCTAGTCTACATTTCGACCGTGATTTCAGAACAGGTGTAGAATCGTAGCACATCATTACATCCTCAGCATACTTGCTCTCCCTCTCTTTCTCTCTCTCTCTCTCTCTCTCCCTTTCTCTCTCTCACTCTCTCTCTCTCTGTATATGTATCAACAGAAGGACACGTAGGAGTCATGGCCCAAGCGTGGCCCAGGTCCTTTAGAGTATCAGGAAGTCAAAGGGCTTAAACACTTGTTAGAGGGGAGTATCTTTCTCTGAAGATCGTCTATTGCCTAGCTTTCCGAGTAAGAGAGTTTCATACATATCTATATTAATAAAACGCTTCTGCCAAATTTGTGTCACAGATTTCTTGAGAACTACGTAACATACGGTTTTCACCTAAATTCGTAGAAAAATACACAAAAAGTAACTGTACACATCAGTCGTCTTTATTTTTTTTTAGCCTTTTTTAAAATAGAATGTGTATAGCAACGAAATACAATCTCCGATAGATCTTTTAAATCCGCCCGATTCGCCAATCGTCCAACTTTTTCACGGAGTCTAATGCATTAGTCTATGATGCCTTTCGGTGCGCTAGGTTTTCTTTCGCCGATGGTGCGTTGCCTGCCTGCCCATTTGTAAAATGGGGTGTTAGTCTTGTACGAGTATATATATATATATATATA
>JAWQUT010000155.1:961339-981339 GCA_033807755.1 Ellobium chinense
ACCTGGCTACCAGCAGTGACCTTGTTATGTATTTCATTTGTAATAGTTATTATGTATTTACATATAAGATGTGTATTGTTCTATGTCTCTACATTATATATTATGAATGAGATGTATAACATTGTAAATCAAATTCCCTACTGGGTGAATAAAAGTCGTTTGTTCATGTTCATGTATATATACATGTTCAAAGCTTATGAACATTCTTGGTACGGAGCTCCCCTTAACGCCTACCCACCCACTGCGACTTGGCGTGGACGCCCATGATCATTTCACCTCCTGTCGACCCTATTGAAATCAATTATTCAGGAGAAGCAAATGAGAATGACACATACGATTGTGGGAGGTAAAGATTGCTGGGGTCAAGATTGAACTCAGACGCTGTCTACTTCCTGCTGGGACTCACAGTCAGGCAGGGACTACAAGATGGAAACTTTACCGCGAAGTTTAACCCTGGTATGATAAAAGTGTCTTTGCTTCTTATCGTGAACACCACTGTTTATCTACCATCTTTTCGACGCTTCTGTCTTTCATCTCGTGACCCTCATTATCAGTTTTCAGAATTCCAGGGGTGTCCAACCTTTTCAGAAGGGAGCTCAATTTTATATTCTTTATTATCAGTAGTAACAATACCCATTCTTAGAATGGGTATGCATAATATGCAGAGCGAATTTCTGATAGATTTATAGAATATAGACCTAGCCTACTGACGACAGACAAGTTGTCAGACAACAACGCGCTGCATGACTTTTAAGGTCTTTGACACCTATTGTTTTTTCTTCTTTTGGCCCTATTAACATTTTGCGTTATTCTAAATATACCACTGTGATTTGGGGAAATTTCTTCCATGGAGGTTAAAGTACTTCTTTTGCCCGATCTTTTAACGGGAAGAAAAAGTGGGGTCAACGCCCAAAATTTTTCACAAATGTCTTTCGAAAAAGGTCACCTTTAATTCTGAATTGGTCCCCAGTTTTTCATTTGGCTGGTTTTGACCGCGTGCGAATACATAGGCCTACACACTTTATTTTTTTTTTTTTATTTAGAAAGCTCAAATTGTACCTGAAACTTTAAAACTGGATGCTTTATTTAGATCACAGGTCATTTTACATATTTCTATACCCTGACACTGGCTGGCAAGGCCTCCCAAAAGGGGGATTTTATATATTAGCGGATTTATTGGGTTGTACACAATCAGTGATTTGCCCCTCTAACAGTGAACTCTGACCAAGGGAAGCAACGCAGGTTTTGTTTCAGTATATTTCAAAACAACAACTGGCGATTAACACGAAACTTTACAAAGGTGCGGTTCAAAAGATCCCCGCTTGTTTTTTTAAAAGCTTGTATAACGCTTTCCCCATCAAATGAGCTATTTCAAAGGTGATACCAAAGTTTAGTCTACGAGTCTTTACGGAACTAGGGAGTCAGTAGGCGCCAGCAGATGCTCACAGAACGTGCGGTGAAAGAGGACGCGCGCAAGAAGACAAATGTAGAGACAAAATGAGAAAAGGGAAGAAGGAAAGAAATTAATATGGCCGGAATCGAGCTGTCTCTCTGTCAGCTCGAAATAAGGGAGTAACAGAAGAATACAGTAAAACTTCCAATAGAAAGCATTCAACTCCGCTTAATCGCAGCTAAAGGAGAGCATGAGAAAAGCTTCGACTTCAAAAGGTTTCGATTTTCTAGTGTCTTTTGAACAGAAATATAGCACTTTGCAATGTAAAAAAAAAAAAGATGCAATTATGCAGAGGTATGCTTTATCCGAATTTCGTTTAAACGGAGTCGACTGCACTTTTGGATGAATGAAAAGGGAGGCTTGAAATTCTGCTGAAATGAAAAATTCGTTCCGCTTGAACATGACTTGTTTCTTTCTAATGTAATACAACCGAGTCCACATGTACCGAGACACAGCCTACCACCACTGACAACAGATCTATTACACCGCAATGATTTCGTCATTCTACTGTTAGATCTCACAAAAACCACAGTACGTTGTATCGGCAATTTCTCTTGTCTACTCTCATTATTATCAGTGCTAAAAATGTACATTAAACAACAACAACAAAAAAGCTGTAGCTTCAGATCTATGCAGAATGTCAGGGGCTCACACAATCGCCTGATCAATAATTCATTCGGTTTTACTGCACGTGTTTTTCACTGTCTTGTTCCTGTTCATGCGTGAAAAGTGCGTGAAATTATCTGGGCGTTTCAATATATAATTCACCTAAGTTCGGAATCAATCATCCAGGGCGAGACAGTCTCCTATCTGTCATGACCTCAGAGGGCTGCACCGCGTCATAGCGCTATGCGCGTTTCTTTTGTTCTCAAACATCAAAGGGTACTGAGAGATAGTTTGAGTTTTGTCCTAGTGTACAGGAAGGACCGCGTATCAGCGTCGCTTCATTTTTGGTTGTGCTATGGAATGCGTTAGGCTTCGGAGTTTTTGTTTTGTTTTTTGTTTTTTCTTAAAATTTAATACTTGACATTTTGCAAATGGCTCGACAGAAGAGCACTTCATTATGTCAGGAAAGCATTTCCATCTGCTTTTCATTGATTTTGAACCTCAAAGAAAAGTACAAATGGCCGCATTGAAAAGCTCCTAACTTGAAACAGATATTTCTGTCCATCAAACACAGTGAGCTTAAATTAAACTAATGCATTGCACAAGATTAAACACACCTGATATGACCAAAAGGGGGCGCTATCACCATCAGTGCTGTTGTTCGGAGAAATTGATTGTTTTGTCTGAGTGACGCTGTTACGGGTATTTCCGTTTCCATGGAGCAAGCCTTACGCATTTGTCAATGAGTGGCTCTGTGACAAGGTGAAATTTTGTGCATCCAGGTGTGACTGACGTTGTTGCACGGTGTTCCCCCCCTTAGAGCGAGGCTCGAAACGTGAAGGACTGAGTTAAGCTTATGGTTATGGGTTGTTTTAGGGAAACAGAGGTTACGAGGAAAGTAAAAAGTAGGCAGCGCTGACCTGTTTAAGCCGTGTGGAGGCTTCGGCTGGCCTAATTATATTTACCAACTGAATTTTTTTTTTTAAATTTCTTTCAGAAAGGTCAACTGAAGCGTCTATTGCGAAATTTGAATCTAGTATAGCAGTGCACTTTCAAAGCCATGGATCTTACAAATCCATTTGTGCATGTTATTCCATCCATCCATCCATCTATCCATCTCCCTTTCTTCCTCTTTTTCTTCCTTCCTTTCTTCTCTTTTCTTTTTCTGTTTCCTTTACCTCTTCCCTCTCTTTGATCTCCAATTCTCGGTGCCTTTCTCTAACTTGAAACCCGTTTTGGTGCTATACCGTTAGCATACCAAGACTGACACAAACAGTACGTGCTAAAATTGGAAGTTGCGGTGAGTGTCTTACTTTGCACCTTGAACATTTCTACACTTTACAAACATGATACCACTGACACTAGCATCGATTGTTTTTTTGTAAGCTGTTTTTTCGTGCTCTTGTTTCGACGAAATATGTAAGCTTTATAGATGATTTCAAGCTGATCTCCGAATCTGTTAAAACTCCCTCGCTCCCACCTCCCCTTCTTCCTAATCCTTTTAGTTCAGAGTTTTGGAATTATATTTTTAAGACACTATGTCCCCTTTTCGTCGAAAGTAAGTTATGGCAAGGACTTACAGTTTAAAAACATAACGGATATGACAATCTAGGGGTATGATATCGAGACATTAATAAATAAAGATCTTCGAGTTTTTTGAAAGCCGTACATCTAAGTTAGCATCTGTGCACTGCTTTGTTTAAAACAAAACGAAAGAAAAGGAAAAAAAAACCAAACTAATGCCTGAACAGTTTACAGAAGTTGGTATACGGCCTTTTAAATAAACCTCAGTCTGCCACAGACTTTCCACTGATGTGGAGACTATATAGATTACTCTGTATTACACCGCAAATCAGCGTAGAGACTATCTAGATTACCCAATATTACACCGCAAATCAATTTCCCTGTCACAGACGTGATGGGAGCGGCGCTGAAACTTGTAAGACACGCTTGGTCTCATGTTTCCTAGCAACACCCAATAAAGAATGAACCATGGCCTGGACCCACCAGCCACCAGACTATCGATGACACCAATAAATAGTCAACGAAAACGGGGATGCGGATGAGGGGAGGGGGAGGGAGGGATGTGTTGACCCCCTACGTCTTTAAGGAAGTCAAGAAAGGGCAAAATACTGGAATTCGTCTCAGGATGTGCCCGAGTTAAGCTACAGACAGGGTTAGAGGTGGGGTTGGGAGGATAAAAGCAGTTTTGGGAGAATTCATATGTCTTTGATAATAATCTGGACTCTCTCCAGGATATTTCTTTTGACTAACCCTGCCTCTAACCCTATTCCAAGGGATAGAAAACTCTCTCACTTCGAAGAGCGAGGCAACAGAAAATCTGCAGAGGAAGACAGGCCCACTGCCGTCACCCGTCTAACGTGTTTTTTGACCCATCGACGTCTTGACATTCTAAAGGGTCTAGGCCACATTTAGGTCATGACTGCCAGGTATCCTGAAGAATTCCAAAATGTTGCCGAAGAAAATTGCTGACTAATATCATGCAGCGGAACAATTTTGAGGTTGAGTACCATTTAATCAGAGGACAACTTTTTCACTGTCTCCGCTAAATAAGCAACAAAATCTGGCGATATACATTAGTAACAACAGGTCAAACATTTGGATCAGAAAAACACTCACTTCCTTTCGAGTTCTCGAGCATAATTTGATGGGCAGTATTCAGGGTCTCTCCGACTTAATGCTTGATTTATGGTTTAGGCAGGGATCAGGGGAAGGAAAAGTACCATTAGAACGATACTTGAACAGTATCATCATGTAAATACTCCCTCTTGTGTGTTTTCTCTTTCAAATCTCTGCCTCAAGCACTAAACCAGTTACTAACGGAAGAAACCCTGGGTTATTGCCCATCCAGTATCCTCAAGAACTCAAAATCCTCACAAGCGTGAAAGTATTGACTAATCTCATGGAGTTCGAGTTCGCGAGGTTTCTGCTATATTTACATCATCTCTTTTTATTAGGAAATATTTTGTTCATTTTGTCTTCCACCATATTTATAATCAACTCGCAATTTCATGTATTTTATAATCAATTTCGTCGTCTCTGCTTGCCTCAAAAAACATTTTGATTTCGGATTCTTTAAAAAGATGGCTGCGGTCTTTTCTGTAAGGGCGATCTCGTGAGAGGATATTGACCTTATTTATGGCCTGTGATCTTCGCCCTGATTGGTTGATTTCTCTTTTACCCCTTCTCGCCATTGCTGTATGGGTAGCTCTTCTTTCATGCTCACTTTCTGCCTCATTCACTTTAGCTGTCTGTGTCTCTCTGACATTCACTCTCTCTCTTTCTCTCTCTCTCTCTTCTCTCACGCACACAATCCAGCTCTTTCTCACTCTATAACCCTCTATCTCTCCCCCTCTTATTAGGTATTTTCAGCTCCATCACGTGACCTAGGAATTCTTGCTCACACGTTAGTTTGTTTACATGCTCTGCTCATGCATGATTGCTCGTCATTTATCAAAATATCCTAGCAATCCCAAGATCACGTGGCGTAACTGAAAATATCTTATTCCAGCTTTCTCACTCTTCACTCGGTCTCAAACTTGGCTCTTTCTCCATCCAGCTCACCTGCTCATTCTGTGCGTATCCATCTGTCTCTCTTTCTCTTTCTCTCGCTCACACTCTAGGTTTCTATCATACTAGTTCTCTTTCATTCCATCTCTTGTCGAACTCTCCCTATAGCTACCTTACTCTCTCTCTTTCTCTCGCTCTCGCTCCATCTCTCCCCCCCTCTCTCTCTCTCTCTCTAACGCTAGCTCTATCACACTATCCTCCCTCTTCTCTCATCCCATCAGTTTTCTCACGCACAGGCAATAAAAATCTGATCAATATCAAAATATTATGACTGGCAAAATGGGCCAGGGAAACCGCTAATTTATGAAAATTAATCTACCCTTCTCAACGCTGCCAATTTCCAGTTACATTCGTTTCCAGTGGCCGTATGCATAATCCTTATGTTAGAAAACACACTGCGGTAACCACGGGAAACTCCCAAAACTAGCGTAAGGATTATGCATACAGCCACAGATCATGAAGCTTAAAGTGCTTTCGCAGCGTTATAATCAGTAGAAAAGAAAAGTGAAGGGCGGAGGAGAGTCAGTTAGGCATGCAATGATCCATTTGAAAGGATTCAAACCTCATTTTTAATAGTAAATAATTGTTTGGCGCAAATATTTACGCCAAATTGCTGATCTGCCTTTCCAAAAGGTTCGTCGAAGTAAATGGGATATGATAGTTATGTTTAGAAATAATGAGTTTAAAACATAAACCCATTCTTTTAAATTTTTGTTCATTTCACTTTAAAGAGCAATGAATGAAATTCTATGTGTAATTAACCTGATGAAACTTTTCTCATTCTAAAACTGATTTGCTGAATGCAAATGTTCAAAAATGAATATAAAATTGTATTTCCTTCCTGTCGTAAAAGTTACTGGAGTAAAACATGACATAAGAGTGAGCTGATTTATATAGCTGTGAGCTGATTTATGTAGCTGTGAGCTGATTTATGTAGCTGTGAGCTGATTTATGTAGCTGTGAGCAGTTTTATGTAGCTGTCAGCTGATTTATATAGCTGTGAGCTGTTTTATGTAGCTGTCAGCTGTTTTATGTAGCTGTGAACTGATTTATGTAGCTGTCAGCTGATTTATGTAGCTGTGAGCTGATTTATGCAGCTGTCAGCTGATTTATGTAGCTGTGTGCTGATTTATGCAGCTGTCAGCTGATTTATGTAGCTGTCAGCTGATTTATGTAGCTGTCACTGACGGAGAGAAAAACCCCTCGGACAACACTGAGGGCAGCGATGGTTTTTATTTTTTTATTAAATGATGGGCACAGATGAAGGAAAAAGATGCAGGTCTCTTGGGAAAAAGACATTTCCCTGTATTACACTGACAACATTTTTACGACAAACTGTGTTTGACCAGCCTCTTGGAATGGCGTGGTAGCTGTGAGTAAAATAATAATAAAAATGTAGTTTTATAAGTAACTGTTATTCCTTATCGTTGCTTTAAATAAATAAATATTATCGGTATTCCTGTTGTTGCTCTCGGTAGGTCAACAAAGGTGATGTCATTCAATATCGTTCCTATAGATAAATATGCGTTATTTTTATTCAGTACTGTCACTTTAAATAAATATACTGTCTCTTTAAAAGTATTACAAGTAATCACGCCAAAAGTTACGTGAAGTGAGACTTGTGGAAAAGTGTTAAGAATATGCACTGTAATTTTGGTAATATAGGTAGTGAAAGGGAAAAGTAGTGAGGATACATCCACTTTGAGGCTATAAGTTAATAATGAGTCTTTATGAAAAATGCTATGAATGAATGTTCTATGCCTGCAAGGTTACATGTGAAGCATGTTTTGAAAGTGAATTTTAGCGGCATTAAAATTATTGCAGTACATCCAATTTCATTCGGATAACATCTGAAACCCTAAGAACAGAATGTAAACTCCCTGAATGAAAGTAACAAACAACTAACCAACGCCGGCGCCAATCAGAAAGGAGTGGGACCAAAAAAAAACAACATTTGAAACCCAAAACGAAAAAGAAAAATGTTCTGTTACATGGTTTAGACATATCATTGCCCTCTTTCTTTTTTTTTTTTTTAAATTTAAATTAACCTGCGTGGGTGTTGCTAATTGAACCCATTTCCCCAGAAGATCCCAGGTCGCCATGCCTTGTATGACAGGCCTTTAGAAAATCACAGCAAGACAATGTGTTCTGCATCAGGACCTTTGTGAAGGCTAAATAGCGCTGATTATTGATACGCTCAAGGTTTTTGTTTATCGGATGTTGCCTTGTTGCTATGCACGCTAAAGGCCGCTGAAGTTGAAAACGATTGGCTTGGCATTATTTCGCCTCTGCGCCCCCTGTGGTTTGGAGCGCAGACTTGCAGAACGAAAGGGTAATCATCTTAAAAAGCAAATGCATTTTTCAAATATACAAACTTCCTGGTGCTTTCGATTGATCCTCTCAAAGTGATAAGCAGCGGCGCAATCGAGTTGGCTTAAAAGGGAGAGACAAAAAGAGCTGAAATATTTATTTTCACACATTCCTCACCAATATCCACAAGTGGCAGAACACACAAAAAAAGAGAATAATAAATTTATCAGAACGAGTTAATCAGGAACAAACACGCGATGATCTAGAATTCAGGGCTTGCAGGGCTATTGGCCAAAGGTTTTTACAAAGCAAAAGAGTGGATGGGATATATAAAGTATATTATAAAGAATGGAAATTAAATTAAGACATCAAAAATGGAAAATTAAATTATGATATTAAGAATGGATTATGAACGGGTGAAGTGACACAAATTTTAAATTAACGCCTTACAATTTTTGGCCATGAGAGAATTTGAAGAGAAATTTTTGATTTTCTGATGCCATTGCACAACTGTGTCAGTTAGAACTTTATTTGTGTTCTAATAACTATGATAATTTAAGCGGAATCATTCTTAAGTCATGCCCCATATAAACAGCTTGATGAGGTGTTATAACATTTATCTTCAGAATTTGTGATCACTCAGCAATTGATTTCCCTGTTTAAAAATAAATAGATTTTAAAATAAAAGTTAATGGATCTCATATCCAAGTAAATACTGCAATTTTGCACCATTGTGTTCTCAGCAGACAAGATTATTCACAACAGTTTCAGTTCACCGAAGGCCCAAACTGCCACTGCCATTTCTTGAGCGCTTGAGCATTCTAACAATATCTTTCTCTGCCTATAGCCAGATACCTATTTTACAGGCGAAAAGAGTGAGGAAATTCAAAAATACGACTGAACTCCCAGGGCGTAACGACATGATCGATCTTTATCCAAAATCGAATCCATGACTTTTTGATCTTGAGTACTACTCAGTAACCATTGGAACGCACTGCTCCACAGCGACTATGCATGGAATAAAATTAAATTACGTTATTCAGTAGATCTCATTTATAACGGCCATGAATACAGCGGGACCTCACTTAAAACGGCATAATGTAAATCCTCATTTCTTGTCATTTTATTCACATTCAAGGGAGACAACACGGACATTGCTCTATCCTTTTCTCTTTCTCTAAAGAAACATGCCTCGCTTTCAACGAGACCTCGGATATAACGACCAGATTATCCTGTCCCGATGATACCGTTGTATTCGAGATTCACTGCAATGATTAAACTACGTCTGTTCATGATGAGAAAAGCATAGTTCAACCAATACAGTGTGACTTTAATTTTTGGAGGGAGATAACCAGTAAAGAAAATCATATCCTGCCAAAGTAAGCAGCATAAAGTTGTTTTTTTTTTGGCCTCACATCCGGAAGATTTATGCCTATGTTAAAGCCATGCAATGGAATTTTCTAGGGCTATTATAGACTGGGTGTCTTGATCGAATAAATAATATTATTATTTCCTATAATTAGCCTATCCCAAAACGCCGCCCCTTGCGTGCAGTACAAAAAAACTTTGAGAGGAAAAAATGTGAGGAACGAAGTTTATGGAAAACAGCAGGGCTTCAGACAACATGGACGGTAATTGCTTGCACAATGGCGGCACAGGGGCAATAATATTATTTTTATCCACAGTCGATCGAGTTCTTTCACACACTGGCGGGTAAAAAGCAATAAAATTTCCGGACAGGTTTTGTTCTCAGTTCTACTTTTGCTGCGGGTGGTGCAAAAATCTGGGCATTTTTTTTTGTGTTGTGAAAGATGCTATTTTGATGAGGAACTGCGTGTGTTTAGGAATGCCCAAGATTGTGCAGCACATACAAAGGCCAAGGCTGAGTTTGTAAAAGGAAAATAGATTTGAAGCATGGCGAGTATGTTTTCTCCTCTGGCAAAACGATGTTCGTGCAGCCTCCGAACAAAGGTTGCCAGATTTGTCTTTTTCGGAGCCAAATATCAGACTTCTTGCACAACAACAACAACAACAATAATAACAGCAGCAGCAACAACAAGAACAAGAACAAGAACAACAACAACAACAATACTACAACAACAACAACAACAACAACAACAACAACAACAACAACAACAACAACAACTCAGCACATATCTGGCTACGAAACAGTGGATAGAATCTTTTGCCTTTTTTTTTTTATAGTTTTAATGAACGTCAGATCGAAAATGAATTGTTCGGTGCTGTAAAATTTTAGAAATTGTATCACTAAATAGCTTCCATTCGTTAGTGTTTCTAACCTATGATTCGTTTCAGTACTCAATCTGTTCTAGCACCCATAGTTTAAAAAAAAATCAAAAAATTCCACTTTCAGAGTTTGCATTCAGACTTAGTCGTTACACAAGCACCTGAATCGATTATCAAGTCATTTCGTCATTTGTTGACATGGTCCAATCCACGATGTGACTGGCATGATTTTGGGGAAGGAATATTTACGGGGCATGTTGACAGTAGGTCTACCGACGCCTACCTGCATCAAAACAAAACAAAAGAACAGCAACCTATTGGAAGCCAGATTATACCTAACTGCACTGCAAACAAAAGCTTCAAAATGTATATTATAAAAGATTAAAGCGGTCAAAAAGCCATCCGAAATAATCATGAACTGATTGAATTGAACCAACGAAACTTCAGGAGAAGTGTGCTTTATTCATCCTAAAAATCTGGTTCTTCTGCGATCCACATTTAGAAAGAGGCTGAAAAAAGGAGCCACACTAGTCCATGTCTTTACATATAGATCAAAACGGATTACTTACCGAAATTTCGACACTGTATTTGATACCTTGGGCCATTCCCCGAAAAGATCTCAAGAAAAAATTAGTCTAATTATTTTCTGTATTTTTTAAAAAAATCGACATTGCACTTATATCGATTCTGTCAGAGAAAGGCGGATTTGTTTTGGAGTTGCTTTTGAGAGGCTGCTTTGGATTAAATAAAACAACAACCAAAAAACCAGGAACTGCTCCGCTGAAAACGCCTTTGGCTTCACAAGTTTCTCTCGGCTTGGTGCAAAAAGGACAGAACACGTAGGACATTTAGGCAATCAATCACTGGCAATCAATCACAAGATCGAACGCAGTCGGTTAATGGGTTTTCATATCTCACATATTCAGTTGGAATATTATGCAAATATACAGTTATTATTTTCACTGCTGACAATACAGCTCTCATAGGTTCACAGGCAAAAATCTGCTCCATTCATTTTGTGGGAATTTGCCCTTTTGAAGCAATCTAAACAAAAGATATGACTACACGTTACACGCAGTCGGTAATGGGTTTTTGTATCTCACGTTTCCAGTCGGAATACTATGCAAATAATATGCTGTTATTATTTTCATTGTTGACACGGCAGCTTTCATAGGTTCACGGGCAAAAATCTGCGTCATTCATTTTGTGGGAATTTGTCTTTTTGAAGCAATCTAAACTAAAGATATGACTACACGTTACACGCAGTCGGTTAATGGGTTTTTATATCTCATATTTTCAGTCAAAATATTATGCAAATATGTTGTTATTATTTTCATTGCTGACATTGCAGCTTTCACATGTTCACAGGCAAAAATCTGCATCATTCTTTTTGTGGGAATTTGTCCTTTTGAAGCAATCTAAACAAAAGACATGACTACAGGTTAAACCTTCAGCACACACAATTCAGTTAGTTCTAATATGACGTCAGGAAAGGTGTTAGCCAGTGGGATTCAGTGAATCGTAAATATGATTTTCAAGCAAAAGGTTGGATTGTCCCAGTAAAGTGACATCGTTTTAACATTTAAATGTCTCCGGAAGTCAGAAAGAGAAAATAACTAGCTAGACAGGCACCCAGTAGAGTTCACACCCTCGCCTTGGCCAAACAATCCTCCATCAATATCTCAGATTTTCATCAGAATGTGGATCCGCATCACGATGTGTCTGCTATAAATCTTAATGTGATCTCAACCTTCCCAAAAAGATTTTTAAAATGGTTTCTAGGTTTTCGAGGATCTCATCCTGTTGACAACCAACCAACCAACCAACCAACCGACCGACCGACCGACCGACCGACCGACCGACCGACCGACCGACCGACCAACCAACCAACCAACCAACCAACCAACCAACCAACCAACCGACCAACCGACCGACCAACCAAGCAACCAACCAACCAACTGACCAACCAACCAACTGACCGACCGACCAACCAACCGACCAACCAACCAAGCAACCAACCAGCCAACCAACCAACCAACCAACCAACCAACCAACCAACCAACCAAACGACCGAGGTTAGAGGATAATCTCATTGGCGGAAGTTAAAATAAATTACATTCAAACATGCGTCATCTAAAATACTGAAAAGACAGAGCCACATTCTAACCCAAACTTGATTACCTAATACGATTCTTGACACAAGCCCATTCAGACCAAGGAATACCATTTGTTATCCACGTAAAAAAATGAAGAACTGTGCACATCTTTAACGTTATTAAGTCATACTCACAGTCTCCGTATCAGCTTTGTCTTCTACAGATACTCCTGCAATATTAAGCAGTGGATAAGAAAGTATTTTCAGCTGCAAATGTTAGGAGAAAGTCATTTACCATGTGCTGTCAGGGAAGGAATATAAACATTTCAACAGAATTAAAACCTTTTAGCAGCCAAGTTTGAAATTAAATTCACACACTGTAATTTGGAATTAAGGGATATGATTCTCCACCATCACATACAAAATCTGTGAACACTAGATTTCATAATTCTGCAGCAGTATAAAAATATAATCCCACTGCAGCGCTGAGGTGTGTAAAAACATCGCCTGAACGTGGATGCTGAGCTCTTTATCTCTAACTATCTAACTTAATGGGAAAATATTGTGAAGCGTCACGCAATGTTCTTCAAACTCGACGAGAATCAATATTGACATAGGAAACATGGAGTGATTTATATAAAACATTGGAGTTTAAATGTTTGCATCGATTTTCTTACTGATCTTGCGCATTCTGACAACCGGCGTGCCGGCGAAAGCGAGCACAACCTCCTAGAAACGGGCAGGCAGGCTAATGGTGTAGGATATTCGGTAGATCTAGGGATGAGGTAAATAAGATGTTTAAAAACCGAGGTAAATAAATAGGATGGAAAAGTTAGGTCTAGACTAATAAGAATGATATGATACAACTGGAATAACACACTCACTCTCTAACTCTCTCTCTCTCTCTTTCTTTCTCTCTCTCTCTCATACACACAGACGCCTACATACACGCAAACAGTTTTACGTAAACAAGAAACACTGCCAAGAAACTTCTGTCTTGCAATCCTTCTACATTCTCTTAATACATGGAAACATGACCCTGACAATTTCTTTATATGCTCTTGAAACTCGCTCAGTAGAAATGATATCAACAGAACCATACTAGGCTTTACTTTGAGATAACTAGGTTGTAACTTTTCCCTTAACTTTTTGAAACGTGGGCTGTGGATGAAACAATGAAACTGTACTTCTAAATAGGAAGATGCCAATGTTTTCGCCACTGCTGACTATATGAAGTTTTGCACCCCTCACTAACGTATCAAGAGGCCCCTTGCCAAAATACTTCCCACACATAGTATTGAACTGTTTCTTCGATTTTGACACTTAAAAAAATATCCCGAGATTAATAAGATGTTGAGAACTTTGGCAGTGAAATAGGCTACCTAACGTTTTAGGCCTTCTCACATGGTGAATAGAGTAACCTTACCCACCTTGCAAAAACCAGAAGGCGTATATTTGCTTGGCAAAACCCCACATATCCTGATACTACATAAGAACTTGCTTCTTTCTAAACCTTAAAACTTTAAATTCAACTCCTCCCCCCCTCCCTTTCCCTGCCCCATGGCCAACATTCTGATTTTATAAAGACTATCTAAAATTGTCTACCAACCTACTAGGTACTTTTGACATCTTCATATCTGTAATTTTTCAGTATCCAACAATACCCTCTCTACCAAAGGATCTCTCCTGCAAAGCCAAATGAAATCATCTTTTTAAATGAAAAGGGCGGAGTGGCATGGACACTACCTTAGTGCGATCTCAGTTCAAGCCGCGATCCTTCGTTCATCCACAGAGCCTCCACAGTTTGTGATGCCGATCGAGAAAGCTCAATTCTGAGAATTGTGTGTGTATGTGTAGGTATGTTTGTATGTATGTATGTGTGTGTTTTGGGTGTGTGTNAGAGAGAGAGAGAGTGATGATGATGTAATGTATGTCTGCAAGTAAGATTGTGTCCGTCGGACGGTAGCTGTGTTACCCATTTTTTGTAAACCTTTTACAATGGGAATGAACACATTTAATTTGATTTGATTTGATTTGAGAAAGATCGACCCGGGATCGGTCTTTGCGATCCGCGCTGTGAAAAGCTCAAGCCGATCCGACTTACTAGAATGAGTAATCATCCCGGTACTGTGATATGCAGTGATAAACTCTCTGTACCAGAGCGCCTAGCCCAGCTCCACCCTCATCAGGAAACAAAACAAAACAAAACAAAAAAATTATTCTCTCGGCACACACTTGTTACCAGTTAATCGCTTTTCATCCCGATGCCATAATCCCACACGTCCACACTCAATGAGAGCGAAACCAAACCAATCTCGGTAACAAACGTTACCACTTGTTAGCGTCTTTTAACCTTGCCAGACCACAGTACAGTGACATTTCTCCTGGCAGTTTTGTCTATACATTAGAGGAAGTCAAGCTGTTTGCTTTGGCACGCTCACTACAGGTTTTAGGGTCCGTCGCTTTGTCATCAGGCGGAGTTACCTTGAAAACATGTGAAAGATTGCCTCAGTCGATATTTTCAAATATCTACTAATACGAATTTTCACGAGTCAGTATCGTTTATATTTGGTATCGATACTACGACGCCATCATGATTACTGGGATATCGATACCCACAGAGGTCAAGGCTTTCGTAAATAAAAAAAAGAATACCTTAGCCCTTATAGACTGACAGGTGTGTAATATAGTTTCTTTCTTTTTGTTTGTTTGTTTCAGTTTCATTTACATCAAGCTTAAAGCATTAAATCTAACTAGTATAAAGCCAACAGACATAAAAAACGGCAGTATCAACAATGTCTATTTGATTCTGAAAGTAAAATCCTCGCGTGAGGCCTATGATCGAGTGCACTCACTATCGATACCGCCTAAAGCACAAACCCTAAACCATACGGTCTCCATCATGGAAATTGCCAGGAGTTATTCTCTCTGTTTAGGCAACCTTTATGAACATCCTGAACGGCTGCTTAGTAACTGCAATTGTCATCTCTATGAGCACCTGCAAAGAATCAGGGCATATGGCAGGCTGTGTTAGGCAGTCTATCTAAACCCTGCAGGTGGGCGATCAGCTGAGATGTGGTCAGGTATTGGGTAGATTCAGGGATGAGGTGGATAAGATGTTTTGCTGCTACATGCTGAGATAAATAAATAGGAGGGAAAAGTAAAGTCTGATAAGAGCTAATAAGAATGATATGATACAATTGGAATAATATACTGACTCAGTGTCTCTCTCTCTCTTCCTCTCTCTCTCTCTCTCTCTCTCTCTCTCTCTCTCTCTCTCACACACACACACACACAGAGACACACACACATACATATATACTTACACTCACATACATACAAACACACACACACACACACACACACACACACACACACACACACACACACGCACACACACATATAACACACGCCCATGTAAACACACCGCTTTTTATGAGTGATTTCTAGGATAAATCTTCACGTCCTCCAATCGTGTCTAAGGATGGGGTTGACAGCGAGTGTTGAGTACCGAGGGTTCTGAGGGAGTAGAGAATGGATATTAGAGGCAATAATGTAATATTTCCTTCATAATATGTCTTTTTAGCGCAAAGTGTAATGTCAGCTCAGTTAAGCGGAGAGGGAAGAGGAAGGAGAGGGGGGCGGGGCGGGAAGGTCCTTCTTAAATACACCGAAACCTGATCAAACAGGCGGACCGATTAACGGACAAAAGAAGAATGGACGAGCGGATGGAAGAACAGACAGACAGACAGACAGACAGACAGACAGACAGACAGACAGACAGACAGACAGACGGACGGACAAACGGATGGACGGACGGATGGAGGGACAGACGAACTAGAGTGAAGGCATGAAGAAAGAGAAATAATTAATTTGTAGCATTAATGTGCAGAGCGAGTGTGTGCCCATGTGTTTTTGAGTGTTTGTAAGAAAGAAAGAGAGCAAGAGAGAGAGAAAGAAAGAGAGAGAAAGTAAGAGAGAGAGAAAGAGAGAGAGAGAAAGAAAAAGAGGGAGAATGAGAGAAAGAGGGAGAAAGAGAGAGAGAGAGAGAGAGAGAGAGAGAGAGAGAGAGAGAGCGGGCAAGAAAGAGAAAGGAAGATGAATAAGAAAAGAAAACGCTGCGGCAGACAGCAGGCAGTTTTCCCGTATGTAACTTATATACACTGTCACTTGGTAAACGACTTCCTTGTTCTGGTCTATCTTTTCAATATAATATATCACCCATTCAAAAAGCCGTGTAAGACCAGTCCAATCCACCACACGCCAGAAAAGACCAGTGAACCGCCCAGTACATGAATACATCCCGCGTCTATTCCAAATTTCATTATGATGTACATCCACCATTTTTGTCGTCTATACATCTCTCCAGGGGGTTATATGACCCTTACTTCGTATTTCTTTACTTTCTTTCGGACTAAGCCAAAGTATAAATGTATTTCCATGACCGTAATACATTATCTACCCTTATAAAGACGTCTATAGGGCTTTTATGTACGAGCAAAACGTGGTTTGGGGAAAACGAGGTGACCTCGCGCGCCGCAGACACATTTATCGAACTTCGACACAACCAATAACCAAACCATGACAAATGTAAGTGATAGACGTAATTAATAACTGGAATTCAGATGCTATAAATCAAAACTAAAATATGGGGAGAAATCGTATTTATTGCTGTAGTTTGTAGGTAATCGGTCCCTGGAGATGCATTTGAAGCGATTACTACTTCACTGCGCTAAAAAATGGACTAAGTCATTCACTTCTGAAAGAACAAGGAGATATTTCTATAGCAAAGTACATAAGTCAGTGTGTATCTGCAAATGCAATTAGGCAAGAAAATATTGGCGCATCCTAATAACTTTAGCAGGTTATCAAGGGCCGTGGTCTCATACACAATATGGTACTCGATTGAAAAAATGGCCTAAGTCTAATGCTATAAGGGACAATAGCTGCTCACTTCTTTAGCTTTTGCCTAGGCAAAGAAAAACAAAGATTTTATAGGTCAACTCCCCAATTTCAGATTCTTGGGGGGTGACCCCCTCCCCTCCCCCCCCCCGCCGTGCATCACAGCAGCCCATTTCAGGCAGTCATCTGAGGGTGCATGAATCAACAAATACTCACTCAATGACAAGTTTATTGGTCGTTCTTTTGATAATATTCCTAAAGGGTTTGCCCTATTCAGAGATTCCAAACAATCCAGAAATAAATTCCCCGGATGCAGAACAACAGGGATGAGTTTAAACGTTGGCTGCAGTGATAACAGTCTTTTACATTGTTGTCGAAGAACAACGTATCCCATTGCTTTCACTCTACTTCTACTTTTTGAAGTCTACATGCAATACAGACGGTTTTTTCGCATGGCAAATTCGCCTCCACTTTTCCAATAAAATTCATGAACAGCTTACGTGAGAGTTGGCGGCTCCTTCACTGCTGGTGTCGATATTTCGTCAAGAAAATATTTTGTTACAAGCCCAGTGGTCGCGAATATCTCCCAAACTCACGTAATTCCCCAAAGTTAATCATTTTAGACGCGCACGACCAAACAATCTGTGTAGTCTTTCCTCTTGTGATGGGCACGTATCACTACCGAGTAACAAAGTATTCGATACTTTGATAAATATCAAATGCTTGGAGTATTTAGAACACTGTATCAATACTTTAAGAAAATAAACAGCGGGGTTCATTTTGTCTTATTTATAGCTTGAAAGAAGAAGGAGCTCAACTGATTGATCATTTGGAAGTTTCTATAGTCCCACTGAACGGCCTGCCCTTTTAGAAAACTATCAAACAAGTCCCCAAAATTAGTAGCCTAAGTGAAAAAGATAGCTGTATCAAACTACGTGAAATTACGCGCGAGTAAAAGAATCGAACATGTGTAGGCGACAGACGAGCAGATTGACGAGAGGTTGAACAGTATAGTTATGAAAAAAATGCACAAGTATATTCTGTATTAAGGAAGGTGTAAATATCTAAAGAGAAGTAAAGGTAAAAATATTGATCCTGGTATCGAACTTAGTAGTTTACGATATCATTACTTAAATTCTAGGTTTCGGCCATGACTAAACAACTTTCCACCTTCTAAACTTGACATTTACCAGAGTAACTCCCCTTGTTTCATTCCACGAATGATTTCCACTGCTAGTCTGTTAAAAACGTTGAGATTAGACGATTCAAGAGCGCAGACTGACGTATGCTAATAACAACAATAATGCACAATATATTCAGTATTTAAAACGAGGTCAAATGACAAGTCAAAGTATCGATTCTGGTATCGAATATTACCTATCAGTATCAATACTAGGATCCTGAGTTTCGTCATCACTAAACTACTTTCCACCACCTAAACTTGGCATTTACCAGAGTAACTCCCTTTGTTCATTCCACGAGTGATTTCCCCTGCTCGTCTGTTCGAACGGCAAGATTAGACGATCGTGTGCATCCTCTTGTCTGCTGAAATGGAAGCCACAAGTCATGAGGTCAAGTGAAACGGCCCTAGCTCTTCTTTCACGAGAGGTAGTAAAATCGAGGAATAAGAAGGTAGGAGAGAGTGCACGGAAGAGATTCCTGCATCCAATCGGAATAATGGCGGTGGGAGCAGCTGGGCGTTTGTGTACTTGTGGGCACATCTACTCGACTCCGCTTGTACACAAGTCGTTTAGTAGCACTTCTCGCTTAATCGACATCTTTTAAAAAATGACAAAAATCCCCCAAAATAAGCTATACAGCTTCTCCAAGAGGTCGGTCACAAAGTAAACTTAAAGGTAACTGAATGATGGCACACTGTTCTATAAACCTTTGTTTGTACAGATAGTATTTCCTTCAAAATTGTCAAGATTCATAGAAAACATTTCACAGCACGATTAGTGAACACAAACACAGAGGCATAGCAGTCTGAGCCGGAAATACAAATTATATAGCATATTGGCACCCTTTGTTTAATTACGTGTTTTTTATACGTTCCTACTGCGTTTAGGTTAAGCGAAAGTGACTGTATAATCTCTTTGCTTTCTTGCGCCGAATCTCACCCTGAAAACCAGTGTTACGACCATAGGGTACTTAGTAAAGGCAGGTATGTGAAGGTTAAGGGGCAGAATGTGTGTTGAGAGAATACGGCACTTAAAGCTCTTTACAGAGTCATGTGTTTTCAAGTGCTCCTTTCAGCAAATTACCAGGAGCTCATTAACCTGCACGAAGGAATAATAATTGTTCATTATATACAGGAAATAAAACTTACGGGTGCCCCAAGATTGGACATGGGAACACTACTTTCGGGACATACCGGTACGTCTAGAAGCTGTATGTAACAAAGGGTAAGGACATGTATCTCAAACGCGACGCAAAACGGGCATTTTGTGAGAAAGCATAGACCTCACTCCCCCTCCTCCGCCCTCGCTCCTTCCCCATCATTAAGGCTACCATAGAAAATCCATGTTTTGCGCACAGCACATTCAGAGTGGCCGGAAGAGTATTTCGGGGCAATCTCTTGAAAAGTTAGACCTCTTGCACTTTCAAGCTGAATGAAAATCTTCCATTTTTAGAACAGGCGTCAGACTTTGGAAGAAAATTCCAGATTTCGACAAATTTTGTAAATGTTTTCTTATTACTTTATGTTTTGGAGTAAGTTGCCTGGAAATTATGCAAATCTTTTGTAAATCGAATCTATATTTAAATAAACTCAATGTGGATGAAAATTGTGATAAC
>JAWQUT010000155.1:985947-1004262 GCA_033807755.1 Ellobium chinense
GTGTGTGTGTGTGTGTGTGTGTGTGTGTGTGTGTGTGTGTGTGTGTGTGTGTGTGTGTGTGTGTGTGTTTGTGGACGCGTTCGTGCGTGTGTGTGAACTGCCACCCTGTTCCCCTACAGCTAAAGATTTTTCCTTCCTCCAATTTCCTACCCACGATGTTGAAGCAAAGTTAGTAGGAAAAAAAATCTTATAAATTTACTGCTGAAAAGAAGAAAACCACCATTTTAACCACATAGTCCCACATTTCACGAATTGTCCCAAAAAACCGATAAAAACCATGGATCTGGGGAAATGGCTTTTCCTAAAATCCATTTTATCAGACCGTAGTGGAAAATCACTTCAAGTGGCAGCATAGGAGAGAAAAGGTACTTTACCGGGATGCAGGACTGGGCAATTCACCAAAAAAGTGAGTTTAGATCAAATTCAGTTCCTGAAGGGAAAAAGCTTTATGTTCAAGCTGAGCTCAGTTCTATATATTACTGAAATTGAGCATTTTTCAGATCAGATCAGTTTCCTTTGCCTTTAGAAATCGACAATCGATTCTGGTTTTTGATGTACTATCTGTAAAGTGAACTGAATTTTAGGTTGAACCACAAAGTTCACCTTTAAGTTCAGATCGCGAACCTAAAATAGCTACATTTCAGATCGGGATCATCTCGTCCAAAATAGCTATTAAGCTCATATCAAGTTCACTGGACTTGAGTCCCCCAGCTGCGTTCATATGATCTCAGTTCTGCTCAACATTGCCAGGATGCGAGGGTCGGGTGGAAGGGAGGGGAAGAGAGAAAGAGAGAAAGAGAAAGAGAGAGAGAAAGAGAGAGAGAGAGAGAGAGAGAGAGAGAGAGAGAGAGAGAAAGAAAGAAAGAGAAAGAGAAATAGAAAGAGAGAGAGAAATAAATAGACGTCCAACCTCATCTCATAATGAACTGAGATAAGCACGCGTATTCAGGAAATAAGTCTCAGTTCTTACAGCTAGTGGCTCATCTGCGCTAGAATAGAATGGAAACACGTTCTGTCTACTGGGCATCTTTCTTTTCATTCTTCTTATCCTCTACAAAGACTTTCTTCCTCCTGTTTCTGTGTAGTCCTTGCAAGTTCACCCTTATTGTACCGGGGTTCTCTTGCCCAAGTCGATGGAGCCATAAATGTCTCAAGTCAACGCCCGCATCGCCAGCTACATAGAAATGAAATGAAATTGTAGAGAGATTGGTTTAGTTGGGTTTTGGCGATATTTTTAGCCCCTTAGTGTAGTTGCCGTACAATGCGAAGATTTCCAAAGCCCAAACACGCTTTCCCAAGATTAAAACATCGAATACGGTCTGTCTACCCGGCCTCTCTTGTTTCATCTTTCTCATCCTCTACAAAGACTGTCTCCGTTCTCTTTCTTTCACTGTTGTCTTTGCAAGTTCACTCTTATTGTAGGTCCTCTTCTCTCGGATCCTCTTGTGCAATGTCGTTAGAACCATCTATGTGCCAAACCACCACCCGCTTCACCACTAGATAACAATGAAATGAAGTGGTAGAGAAGTATTGGTTTGATTGGTTTTTTTTTGGCGGTATAAATAGTTCCCTAGAGCAGCTGCTCTACAATACCGCAACGACCGAAAGCTCAAATATAATTTCCCGAGATGTAAAACACCAAGCATGTCCTGTCTACCCGGCCTCTTATTTTTTTCATTCTTCTCTTTGTTTACAAAGACTTACTTATTTATATTTCTTTCATTGTTGTCTTTTGCAAGTTAACTCTTATTGTATGTCCTCTTATCATGGGCCCTCTTGTGCAATGTCGCTGGAGCTATATGTCCTAAGCCACCACCCACTTTACCATCTTGAGAACAATGAAATGAAATGGTAGAGAAATTGGTTTGGTTGGTGTTTGGCGGTATCTTTAGTTCCCTAGAGCAGCTGCCCTACAATGCGGCAACATTCAGAAGCTCGAATATAATTTCCCGAGATGTAAAACACCAAACAGTCCTGTCTAGTAGGCCTCTATCTTTTCATCCGTGTCATCCTCCACAAAGACTCGCTTCTTTATATTTCTTTAATTGTTGTCTTTGCAAGTCCACTCTTATTGTGGCCGGGTTTTTTTTTCTGTGCTCGTTGGAGTGCCAAGCGACTGTCAGTTTCAACACCTAGATAGCAGTGAAATAAAAGATAGAAAAGTTGGCTTGGTTGATTTTTGGATGTATTTATTGGCTATTTAGAGCAGTTGCTATATAGTGCAGGGATTTCCAAAAGCCCAAATATAGTTCCCGAGATATAAAACATCAATAAAGTCCTTTATACTCGGCCTCTTTCTTTTCGTCCTTCTTATCCTCTACAAAGATTTTCTTCTCTCTTTCTCTGGCTGTTGTCTTCTCAAGATCACTCTTCTTATGACAAGATTCTTATGTGCAGTGGTGCCATACTGATGGAGCTCCATGTGCCAACCCACCGCTTGTTTAACCACCTAGATAGCAATGAAATGGAAGATAGAAAAAATGATTTGGTTGGTTTTTGTCCGTATTTATTGTTCCATAGAGCAATGGCTCACAATGTGGAAATTTTCAAAAGCATCCCGAGATGAAAAACATAACACATGTTCTATCCGCTCTGCCCCCTATTGCCGAGGGCGTGTGGTCGTGTATAGACGTCTACATGATTCCAAACTGACGGCGAGACGATGGGTGCCGGCGCAGAGGTCGCGGGTTCGATTCCCACCACATCACTTTCTTTCCTTCTTTCGTTTTATCCTATTTGACTCCTATTACTTAGTGCTCCGTTTCAACCTTGTATTACATCCTCTACAAAGACTTTTTTCTTCCTATTTCTTTCATTGTTATCTTCTCAAATTCACTCTCATTATGACAAGGGATTCATCTGCATTGGTGCCATGCCAGTGGAGCTACATGTGCCAACCACCGCCCATTCCTCCACCTAAATGAAACAAATGATAGAAAAGTTGGTTTGGATGGGGTGTAGGTTTTTGGCACCTATTAGAGGGGCAAATCACTTATTTTGTACAAATCCAATTAATCCGCTAATATATGAAATCCCCCCCCTTTTTTAGCCCTGCTAGCCAGTGTCAGGATGTAGAAATATGTAAAATGATCTGTGATCTAAATAAAGCATCCAATTTTGAAGTTTCAGGTACGTGTGTAGGCCTATGTATTAGCGCGCGGCCAAAACCAGTCAAATGAAAAATTGCGGACCAAATCATAATTCGAGGTGACCTTTTTCGAAAGAGATGTGGAAAAATTTTGGGCTTTGACCCCCCTTTTTCTTCCCTTTAAAAGATCGGGCAAAAGAAGTACTTTAATCTCCATGGAAGAACTTTCTCGAAATCACAGTGGTATTTGTAGAGTAACACAAAATGTTAATAGGGCCAAAATAAGAAAAAACAATAGGTTCCAAAGACCTATAGCTGTATATATGAGCAGTAGATCCATGAAGTGATTTTCAAAAATGCCAAATATACTTTCCCGAGAAATAAAACATCAGAGACGTTCTTTCTACCCGGCCCCTCACTTTTCATCTTTATCATCTTCCACTAAGACTCTCTTCGTTCTCTCTCTTTGATTCTTGCCATCTCAAGTTTCCCCATATTATGACAGGATTTTTATGTGCAATGGCGCCATGTTGATGGAGCTCCATGTGCCAAGCAAGCGCTTGTTTCACCACCTAGATAGCAATGAAATAAATGATAGAAAGATTGGTTTGTCTGGTTTTTGGAGATATTTATAATCTCTGAGGGCATCTGCACTGCACAGACATTTCCAAAAAGCCGAACTATGAACTCTTAAGACGAAAAACATCAGGTATGAGTTTGGAATTTTTGAACTAAATGGTAGATTGGCTGGTTGGTTATTTAGGGAGATTCATAATCCCTTAGAGCATTTAAGCATTCGAATACAGCCAAGCACATTATTTTTTTTATAAAGCATTCTCATTGCCCGAAGCAACCTAAAAATGATTGCCCTAGATTAAGAACATCATTGATGAGTGTCATGAAACGAGGATCATAGCTTGAGCAAACTGAACAAATGAAAAAAATCTGACANTTATTGTATGTCCTCTTATCATGGGCCCTCTTGTGCAATGTCGTTAGAGCCATCTATGTGCCAAACCACCACCCGCTTCACCACTAGATAACAATGAAATGAAGTGGTAGAGAAGTTGGTTTGATTGGTTTTTTTTGGCGGTATAAATAATTCCCTAGAGCAGCTGCTCTACAATGCGGCAACGACCGAAAGCTCAAATATAATTTCCCGAGATGTAAAACACCAAACATGTCCTGTCTACCCGGCCTCTTTTTTTTTTCATCCTTCTCTTTGTTTACAAAGACTTATTTTTTTTCTATTTCTTTCATTGTTGTATTTTGCAAGTTCACTCTTATTGTGTGTCCTCTTATCATGGGCCCTCTTGTGCAATTTCGATGGAGCCATATACGTCCTAGGCCACCACCCACTTCACCATCTAGATAACAATGAAATGAAATGGAAAAGAAGTTGGTTTAGTTGGGTTTTTGGCGGTATATTTAGTTCCCTACGGCAGCTGCTCTACAATGCGGCAACATCCAGAAACTCGAATATGATTTCCCGAGATGTAAAACACCAATCATGTCCTTTCTACTAGGCCTCGGTCTCTTCATCCTTTCCTTTGTCTATAAAGAATTTCTTCTTCCTATTTCTTTAATTGTTGTCTTTGCAAGTTCACTCTTATTATGGCCGGGTTTTCTTGTGCAATAGCGCGATGTCGTTGGAGGTGCCAAGCGACTGTCAGTTTCAACACCTAGACAGCAGTGAAATGAAAGATAGAAAATCTGGTTTTGGCGGTTTTTGGAGGTATTTTTAGTCCCTTAGAGCGGTTGCTATACAGTGTAACCATTAAGAAAAAAAAAACATGATTGTAATTTCCAGAGATGTAAAATCTCAAACACGTTACATCTATTTCTTTTCATCTTTCTCATCCTCTACAAAGACTGTCTTCTTCCTCTTTCTTTGATTCTTGTCTTCTCAAGTTCAGTCTTATTGTGACGGGCTTCTTTTGTGTAAGGGTACCATTATAATGCAAGCATTGTCCACTTCAACACTCAGGTAACATTGAAATAAATTATAAAAGGGTTGGGTTGGGTTAAGTTGGGTTGGGTTGGGTTGGTTGATTTTTGGAGGGTGTTTGTAGTTCACTTGAGCAGTCGTTTTACAATGCTGAGAGTTCCAAAAGCCCAGATATTAATTTCCAGACATGGAAAACATCAAACCAGTTCTGTCTACTAGGCTCCTTTCTTTTCATCCTTTAAGCTTCTACCAAGATTTTCTGTCTTCATCTTTCTTTGGCTGCCGTCTTCTCAAAATCACTTATTACCACAGGGTTCTTGTGTGCCAGATGTGCCAAGCCAACGCCGTCTCATCACCTAGATAGCAATAAAATACATGATAGAAAAGTTAGTTTAGTTGGTTTTTGGCATATACAAATTCGTTAGAGCAGTAGCTCTACAATGCGGAGATTTTCAAAAGCACATATTATATAATATAATTTTCTGAGATGAAAAACATGGCACATGTTCTATCCGCTCTGCCGCTTTCTTTTCATCCTCCTCATCCTCTACAAAAACTGTTTTCTTCCTATTTCTTTCACTGTTGTCTTCTCAAATTCACTCTCTTTAGGACAATGTTTTTATCTGCAGTGGTTCCATGCTGGTGAAGCTACATGTGCCAGTCACCGCCCATTCCTCCATCTAGATGAAACAAGCGATAGAAAAGTTGGTTTGGATAATGAGTAGATATTTGGCATCTATTAGAGGGCCAAATCACACATTTTGTATAACCCATTTAATCCGCTAATATATAAAATCCCCCTTTATCGGGGCTCTGCCAGCCAGTGTCAGGGTGTAGAAAATGTATAAAATGATCTGTGATCTAAATAAAGCATGCGATTTTAAAGTTTCAGGTACAATTTGAGCCTTCTAGATAAAAAAATAAAGTGTGTAGGCCTGTGTATTTGCGCGCGGTCAAAATCAGCCGAATGAAAAATTGGGGACTAAATCAGAATTTGAGGTGACCTTTTTCGAAAGAGATGTGTGAACATTTTGGGCTTTGACCCCCCTTTTTCTTCCCGTTAAAAGATCGGACAAAAGAAGTACTTTAACCTCCATGGAAGAATTTTCTCGAAATCACAGTGGTATTTGTAGAATAACACAAAATGTTAATGGGGCCAAAAGAAGAAAAAGCAATAAGTTCCAAAGACCTGTAGCTGTTATTATATAGTCCTTTAGAGCAGTCGCTCCATGAGGGAGATTTTCAAAAATGCCGAATATAATTTCCCGAGAAATAAAACATCAGAGACGTTCTTTCTACCCGGCCCCTCACTTTTCATCTTTATCATCTTCCACTAAGACTCTCTTCTTTCTCTCTCTTTGATTCTTGTCTTCTCAAGTTTCCCCATATTATGACAGGATTTTTATGTGCAATGGCGCCATGTTGATGGAGCTCCATGTGCCAAGCAAGCGCTTGTTTCACCACCTAGATAGCAATGAAATAAATGATAGAAAGATTGGTTTGTCTGGTTTTTGGAGATATTTATAATCTCTGAGGGCATCTGCACTGCACAGACATTTCCAAAAAGCCGAACTATGAACTCTTAAGACGAAAAACATCAGGTATGAGTTTGGAATTTTTGAACTAAATGGTAGATTGGCTGGTTGGTTATTTAGGGAGATTCATAATCCCTTAGAGCATTTAAGCATTCGAATACAGCCAAGCACATTATTTTTTTTATAAAGCATTCCCATTGCCCGAAGCAACCTAAAAATGATTGCCCTAGATTAAGAACATCATTGATGAGTGTCATGAAACGAGGATCATAGCTTGAGCAAACTGAACAAATGAAAAAAATCTGACACGTTTGTTAATATTTTCTAGCTTTGCACAGGTCCTGCTGTTTCAATGGTTAGAGGGTAGTCAATACAGGAAATTTCGATGAAAAAGATTTGACTGCTGTGGCCATATGATGTGTGTGCGGTAGGCTAGTCCGAACCCAGATCGTCTTGAACTTTATACAGTTGGGAGCTGCGGAATTAAAGACATTACCTCCATCGTAGAGCCATCAGCCTTGGACACATCAAGTCACATCATAAGTACCTGGTAGCTGGCGATCTTTGGCACATGCAATTGAAAGATTCAGCTTTTCTTTAATTATAACAATCGTTACAATTTATAGATGGATAGTAATCATTGGACACGTCAGCAGACAAACTGACAAACAGTCAGACAGACATACCAACGTTGTGATAGTAGAATTATTTAGGCCTACTGGAATCAATATAAAAAAAAATAAAAATCGCAAGCTCAAATTTGTGACATCTTTAACGTTGCGAAGGGGCCACAGAATACAGTCAAAAATTCACAAGACACGTTGTTCTTTGTCGCTCTGCCGTTTAAGTGTTTGGCGAGAGACTGGAACACGATCTAGAAGTAAAAAAACTTCAAAGAAAGCAATAATAGTTTAAAATTATCTCTCCCGTTATGTGACCTTTGAACGCCACAGCTGCGTGATTCAACAGGTAGCTTTCGCCAGCTGCCTCGCTCGCCGATTCGAATTACCATGTTCTCTCAGTGGCTGGCAAGACGCGGTGTACGTGGACGGGCATACATACAGGCTAACGAGTTTACCGTGTTACGCAGTATGATGATGTTTATGGCACGAAAGCAACATAATAGGTCTAACTTTTCTTTTATTTACTATCCTTTGTTGTAAATCTCTCTAGCCGCCCAATGGAACGGGTAAATGCAATAGTATATAATAATAAAGACAAAAATAAAGAACAAATTACGTCACTGCGTATGTGTCACTTGTTAGCTCCCCTTTCTGTTACTCGATATGCGTCGTAATTGTCATATCCCCAATTGATTATTGTAATGAGTTAACAAATCGATATCCGATGTTTCTGTCCGGACTGCGATGACATGGACTCTATAATCAGGTAATCAAGTTTTCGATGTTACGGATCACTGCGTCAATTACGAGCTACCTGCTTTGTGTTGTATCGTGATCACCCCTTGTTTGTTTTCAAGCATGAATGCTAACACAGTGGGCTGCAGATTGTTGACAAGCCCACCAGAGGCTGTATGTGCGAGGGCGTCACAAATGGGTAGAAGGGGTGAGGGCAGTGGCGGCTCCTCTTGAAACTAAGGCAGAACGTGTAGGGCCGGGTAGATGTTAGCTAAGAAAATAAAGAAACTGTGGCCGTATGCATAATCATTACGTTAGTTAACGCACTGCGGTGACCAAGGGAAACTCATGAAACACCAGTAGTGTTCACTGTAGTTAACGGAATACACTATATAACGCAGAAATTCTGATTTGCTCCAACACATAACACTGGATCATCTTAAAAATGTTAAAAATTCCACACAAGTTTTTCCTTTCCTCACTCACTCGAGGTCACAAAACCAAAAAAAAAAAAATCCCCAAATCTAAGGCGTACTGGTCCGTGGAATTATATATACGAAAACGTTTAAGACTGAAGATCTGTAGAGACTTTTTTTTTCTGAATTTTTGATATATCATAGTCCAAGAGCTGAGAACCGAGTAGGGCTATTTAGCGTTTTAGAGAAAGTGGCTGTTTACAGTGTCATTCAATGTTATATATCTCATTCATTTTACAAACCATAGAGCAATCATTGCTGGTTGCTACACACACAGATGGACTCCATTTCCTTTGTCTTTTGGGTGTGTCAAAAGGATGCAGGAATTCCAGTGCGTAGAAATAAATTCTTAAAGAAAAAAGTGCAGAATCTCGAGGTGGGTAGCTTTCATTTCCCCACTGTGTTTTTATAATGTGCTGTCAGCAGACAACACCCATCATTGATGGGTTCCCTGGTACGCTTGTAATATCACAACAACAACAACAACAATAATACAACAACAACAAATCTATTTTCGGAACGATTACTCAGTTTTGTTAGCTAAAGATCAAGGGCAGATTTCTCAGGAAAGAACAAACAGATGTGAAGCTGCGCAAAATCGAATTATCTGAAAGTCGAGCAGCTCAGCCCCTGTGCTTAGGCCCACTTGGTAATTTTTAAGGAAAATCAGAATGCATTCCATCACTTTTAAGCCTAAATCTATTTATCATATGCTGCGCATAAAAGCAGCATGAATCTTATAGTGTGACACATACATATATATAGGCAGATGAATACTTGGAACCTCGATATTAAGTACTCATTTCATAACTGTAGCTTGTTCTTAAATGACTTTCACATACACGAACTGAAGATTATTCTACCATGTCATTATTCAGGTAGGTCTCTATATAAAACATTTCGCAAAAGTAAGTATTACTCTCCCATACACCAAAGGCATTTCTAATATCGAGGTTCTACTGTACAACTGTGCACTGCACTTCATTAAGATACAATGCTAATATTTGATTATCTCCCCTAAAATGTCCCTCATAAACAATAATACTGTGTTTTAGGGCGTTTTTGATGAAGGAATTAACTAGTGATAGAATGCAGATGACAGTCTTACGTCTTCCATTCTCGACATCATTACAGAACATTGGCAGCTGGTACTTAAGATCACCTGACAAAAGGGCTTATCTTTGTCAAAACTGTCCTCGAGAAAACTGAGTGGTTCTGTCTGAAAATACCGCTTTGTTTCAACAAAACTTTTGTGTAATAATACAAGGATGAAACGGAGCACTGGCTTATAGAAATCAAGTAGGAGAAAGTGTAAAGTGCTCAAGAAGACAAATGCAGAGAGAAAATGAAAGAAGGAAAGAAAGTGATGTGGTGGGAATCGAACCCGCGACTTTTGTGTAATTTCTGTTAATAGATCAAGTGCATTCACAATGTTGCAAAAAATGATTTATTGGGAAAAGAATACAAACATACAGATGATCAACTTGCAAAAACATGATTTTGGCGGGATAAACAGCACATGCCCGTTTGTCCTTCGTTTTTTCTTGGTATAGCATTAACTAGAGGAAATAAAAAGTTTCTATAAAAAAAAAAAAATAAAAGCTTTTAAATCTATGTCTATTCAATAAGTTTATCCATTAGGGTAAAATTTCATTTGAAAATGATTGAATTTTAAAGCTTCTTATCATCTTTTTAGTCTGTAGTCTGGGCTTATTCCTAATAAACTTATTAAACTTGTTAGATGTTTTATTTAGATAATAAAAGTTTATGATGTCTTCAAACCCACCACGATTCTGTGTTGGATTAGTGAATGATTATAAGTGAATGAATTGATTTTGTATCCTGAGGTCAACGGGTTGTACTTAAGACTGGGCAGAACTGATATTAAATAAATGCAGTTCGTGAAATTAAATTCACTTCAATTTAAATCTGATCTTAGCTTCATTGCTATTTTGGCTGAACGAATTTAGGGTGCTTGATCTGAGTTATATTTTTCTGCCTAAATTTCAATTTAGTACATATCAACTTCGAAAATCAGAACCGTATGCCAGTCTCAGGTCTTTGACACCTTTTGTTTTTGTCTTCTTTTGGCCCTATTAACATTTTGTGTTATTCTAAATATACCACTGTGATTTGGGGAAATTTCTTCCATGAAGGTTAAAGTACTTCTTTTGCTCGATCTTTTAACGGGAAGAAAAAGGGGGGTCAACGCCCAAAATTGTTCACAAATGTCTTTCGAAAAAGGTCACCTCGAATTCTGATTTGGTCCCCAAATTTTCATTTGGCTGGTTTTGACCGCGTGCGAATACATAGGCCTACACACTATATTTTTTTTTTATCTAGAAGGCTCAAATTGTACCCGAAACTTTAAAATTGGATGCTTTATTTAGATCACAGGTCATTTTACACATTTCTAAACTCTGATACTGGCTGGCAGGGCCCCCAAAAAGGGAGATTTTATACATTAGCGGATTAATTGGGTTGTACACAGTCAGTGATTTGCCCTTCTAATAGGTGTCACAAACCTTCAGGGAGACAAGGGGAGCTAATTTGATCTGAAAACTACTCAGATTTCACAGAACTGAGCTAAACCTGATCTTAGGGGTTTTCTTCTTAGTTAACTGAACTTGATATGAACTTTTTATAGTTTTTTGTGAACTTGCCCAAGCCTGGTTGTGATACAAGACTCAACACTGTTGCTTTCCGTCTGTGGATGGATAAGAATTTATTTCCGCACAAAATGGGAAACGAGCTTGCGTAAGGTAACTTTAACGACGCGCATCCGGCATAAACGTGGATTGTAATGCTAACGTTGTGCCTAAAAGAATCCCTCATTTCTTTAAAATTTCAAACCTTCTTCCCCACTTTCAAAATGCAAAAAAAAAAAAAAAAGGATAAAAAGTCGTAACATCACAGAGATGTTTAGAGGTGTTAAGCGCCATCTTAGCGGTGAGTTTTATGACCTGAATATAAGGATGATGAGGTTTGATGCTTAAAAGGGCGCAGTGCGTCTAAATATAACATTGGCGAAAACTCGCAGGTGATAAAATCTTCTAGCGCAGAAGAAAATTCAATTCAAGAAGTTGTGATATTTTTAACGAAAGACACGGAACATTCGCTTAAAAGTACAGTCGACTCCGCTTAACAGCAAATCGAATAAAAGCAATTTTCGCTTAATGGCAATGTTTTCCATAATGTAGCAAAATGCTATTCTGTCTATGTAAAAGTTGCTCGATAATCCGAGCTCCTTTTGTAGTGCAGCTACATATAACGTTGGTGAGCAGTCGCAGGTGATAAAATTTTCTTACGCAGACAGTTCAGTTCAATAAGTTGTGAGATTTTTTTAACGAACGACACGATACGTTCGCTTAAAGTACAGTCGACTTCGCTTAACAGCAATTCGGATAATAGCAATTTTTACTTAATCGCAATGCTTTCCATATTATATAGCGAAATGCTATTTTGTCTATGTAAAAGTCGTTGAATAATAGGAGCTCCTCGTATTCGAAACTCGAGTGGGAGGGGAGGGAGAGGAGTGTTCTGGTCATAGTGGTCGCTTAAAAAGAGATACAGCAAAACATACCATCAGTCAGGAGCGACAGTTTGGGGCGTAACGAGAATACATCACAGGCAGGGACAGATTTAGGGTCCACGGGTCTATGGGCACGAGAATAATAGGAGGCCCCCCACCCATACAGTAAGAAATTCTTCATAGGGGTAAACTCTTTATGGTCACACGTTTAACAACAAAAATATGAAGATTGGGCTTGCCCTTTGCCACTCTCCCTTCTCATCCTTTCTCTCTCTCTCTCTCTCTCTCTCTCTCTCTCTCTCTCTCTCTCTCTCCTTCATCATCTCGTTCTTCGGCGTAGGGCACCCAGCAAGTGTAGGGCTATGAACACGGGTCCATCTTTCCCATGTACAAATCCGCCTTTGATCAGATGGGTACAGATCTTGTAAGAGAGGAAGGATGGGAGCAGGTACCGATTTCTCCAAACTACTCAATTAGGCCTTATGATGTAATCTTCTCATTATTTTAGTGGCATGAGATATCTTCCAGATACAAACAACAAGACACATTGGTACTGTAAAATAACATTTCCTCACCCACATCCACCCACATTCACTTACAATTTACTCCGCCCCCTTATCCTCCTCCCCCCTCCCCCCCACACACACACAGAGATACACAGACAGACAGACACACACACACACACACACAGGCACACACACATATGTACACAGACAGACAGACAGACAGACAGACAGACAGACAGACAGACACACACACACACACACACACACACACACCCACCCCCACACACACACACACACACACACACACATGGCCACGTGTGTCAGTAGACTTAACAATGAGGTTCAAGGCCGTGCTTTTTTAACAATAAAAATAAAACAAAGTTGGGAGAACTTAATTCATCGTTCATCGTCTGTGTTGGTGTAGAACGACGTATTTCAATATGAACGAAGTTTGGCGTTAAGCCGAATCTATTAGCATGGAAAAGTTGATTCTCCATATTAATAATAATAATAATGATGATAATGTGGTTTATAAGTCTCGTATCTAGGCTTATGCCCGCTCACGTAACTTCACACTATTATTACCCCAGCAGGCCAGATCACGCTAGGACTTTCGCAGCTCCCTGGGGAGCTTACAATGCCGCTGCCATTTACAGGCGCTGATCACTAGCATTCTGAGAATATCTTCCACTGCCTATAGCAAGGTACTTATTTTACAGACGATTGGACTTAAAGCCCAAATTCTCAAATGTATTGCTTACGATGGTAAAAGATCCCATTGTTAACACGCAAACTCTCAGTAAATATAGTTACGCCCTTCTGACGTAGATGAAAAAAAAAAGTGTTATATGTTCAGGACGCGTTGACCCGCCAACTGGAATTGAGAGAAAGGAAATCCCATGAAAATCTCTTCATCCTAATCCTGGCCCTCAAAAGAAAATTTAACAGGTGTTACGTATTCAACATGATAAAAACACTTGCAAGGCTTAGCGAAAAAAAAAAAATTGAATGGCTGTTTACACTTTCGTTCCACGAGGCGAATTTCGAGTGCGAGCTTAAAAAGTGAATGAACAACAAAATGTCTTGTAAGAACAACCTCTTCCGTAGCTGAATCTGGATATTCTTGCGTTCTTAGAGGTGCTGGAAATTCTCAGGGAATTGAAAAGCTGGGTTGGCTAGGGTTGGACTGAACTTGAACTGGGGCTGGGACTGGGACTGGAGCTGGAGCTGGGACTGGAGGTGGAGTTGGGACTGGAGCTGGAGCTGGGGCTGGGGCTGGGGCTGGGACTGGAGCTGGAGCTGGGACTGGAGCTGGGGTTGGAGCTGGGGTTGGGGCTGGATATGGTCCTGGGGCTGGGACTGGGGCCGGGGTTGAGACTGGGACTAGAACTGTTCTTGGGATTGGTGCTAGGACTGGGTTAAAACTAGGCTGGGACTGGAGTTGAGGTTAGAGCTGGAGCCGGGACTGGGACGGGGTCTGAGGCTGAGGCCATAACTCTTTTAACAAAAAAAAAAAATTACATGCCATACACGAAAGGCGATATTGTCATTGGAAGTGACCTCTAATAATCTCAACAAAAGAATACTGCACTCTATTCTTTCGTCCTGAGTTGTGGAGAATAACAATACACATCAACAGGAATGATAACAGATGTTGCGTGAAGCTTTAGGCATTTCTCTAGCTCATGACTCCAAGAGACGAAAGCCGCAAGTTGAAAAACTCATTTAGAAGGCCCCATTCATCACTAAATTCATTCTTCCGGGTTTTTTTTTTTTTAAACGGGTCTGCGGCCAATCTTCATCGACATATTAATCCTCTCTCCTCTGGTTTCTCGTGCGTAATATTTATGTTACCAGCTACATTACCTCACACGAATTTTGCACCATAAAGGAAATGTGGAAATAATTAAAGCTAAACAAACACCTTCGAACTCTTCACTGTCGGAAAATTACGCGCCAACCACACTCTCCGTACCAACCACTAACGTCATAATCGCGACGCGTGACGGGAATTCGATTCCCAAAATCAATATTCGGCACATTATAACTACCAGTAGACGGAAACTAAAGTGCGGATAATTTCTGCATCATTTACCCCTCTGTAATCGATTCTCAATGGCTGGGGAAGGCCCACAAATTAACCCTTGTTACGCTAGGCTAGAAACAATTCTCATCTTCACATCATTACGCTGGGCGCAACGGTCGAATAAATTCGCTTGCCAACCGTGTGAGGCGGGGGTCGAATTTTGCAGCCGGTGTCAGATGAAAGGCCAGCAGACGATACGCGGAAAGGTAATCATCCCTATAAAAATGGGTCACGCAGGGAGCGGGTAGTTGTACCTAATGCACCTCGCTCTACGAAAATGAACAGTTGCATGAAACAGATATGTTAGAACTACAGTTTTAAATGCAGAGAGTTGAACCTTATCTTACAAACACCCTCCATTTGGCACTCATCTGCTGTGTCCGTCAGGGATCTATGACGACCGTTAAGTTGTTTAATGGATCATTGTCCTGAAATTAACTTCTTTGAATCCGCTAGGTGACACTCCAGAAGTTCAGGTACGCTTCGCGTTTTTTACTCTGTCCGTTTTTGTTACATTAAACATTAATAATATATTTATTTCATAACTTTCATGCAACAAAAAATCAACACCTCGGTTTCCTGAGATAATTAGCTCTGCCATGCGAAAGAGGGATATCTTATTCCGTATCTTTCTTAATTTCAAGACCTTTAATTGGTACACTTCGGAATTTTAGAAAATTGTTTATGATAGCCCTGAAAATATAATATTGTGCAAGCGCAGGCCTCTACAGTCAATAATATTATGTTCATAATTTGATTTAAGATTTACAAAGTCAAGTAGCAAAAAACGACCAGAAGGCCTTTTCGGCCAGTGTGAAGTTCGATAATTACGGTTCTTTACATTTTGAGGAAATGACCCATTAAAATTTGACCTACTTATCATGACCACTTGTGTAATATCACAGTAACCGCTCTATCTCGTGCCTCAGACAGTGTTAAGCATTGGAAAAACATTGTATGAGACAACGCCCATTTGGCCGATACGGAACCCTGTAAAGACCATTCAAAGGATTCGCAGTCTGTTTACATGAAGCATCACTTTTCTTAACTTTTTAGTTTGAGGTTAGAACTAACACCCCTTACTGATAGAGCTAACAGAGTCTTCGGTTCTATTTATTGAAAGCAAGCAAGGCCGAGGGACACCTTCAGAAAAGAACTAGTGATTTCTGGGATAAACGTTGGTGGGGGAAAAAAAACACAACACCTCAGCGTTTTGGGGGAATTTTTTTGAGCCCTGCTGTGTCCGCTATTTCCATAGAGGATTAGTAGATAGGAAGTAAAATAATGACGTACATGTGGTTCTCTCAGCTTTGATTAACCTGCTTTTATCAACACACTATACACAACAACAACAACAACAAATTGAGGAAGACATGCCCTTTTGTCGGAGAGGCCACGGGCTGTCAAGAACGTATTGGTATCAAGGGATAATATTATCATCATACCATCATCATCGTCATCAACATCATCATCATTTGGAACACATTAAAAAATTAAACAGTTTTGTCCAAACCAGCGAAGGATTAAGAAATACACTTTTAATACTTAAACTTCAAAATGGTCTTATATAGTGATATAATTTACATATTTTCGAATCAAAGAAGTTATTCCTCATCAGGTGAAATATAAAATGAAAAATATAGAATGTCATCATCATCATCGTCATCCATCATCATCCTCATCTTTATTTCATCATCGTAGTCGTCATCATCATCTTCATCAACATCATTTAAGAATTTAAAAAAATACAGAACTTTAAAACAGACGTAAAAATGTTGGTTTTCAGAGATAAATAAAGTTAATTTAATGGCACAAATTTTCGATCTAAAAAGATCTTCAGGCATAAAAATTATTCCAAGACACACAATTAACTGGTAAAACTACTTATAGGTACGAGTGACGAATAGAAAAAGTAAAGAAAGTTTAAAAGTTCAAAGGCAGATAGTGAGTACAGTATGCTTAAGACATAAAAAGGCAGTCGTAAGCATCAAGTGAAAATAAAACACGATGTGGTTAAGAGTTGTTGTTATAGATGTGTATAAATAATTTGACCAATGCTAGTTCCTGATCAGCATCATCATCATCATCATCATCATCATCATCATCATCATCTCATCATCATTGTCTCATCATCATCATCATCATCATCATCTCATCATCATCATCTTTTTATGCTTTCTCTCTTCAGCTGATGACTCTCTAAGCACAGACTTCATGCTTCAAATTTAGCTTCAACTCAGACACCTGTCTTGGAGTACCCGTAAGGAAGAACGGAATTTTCTACGCTCACGTTTGAGAGATGTAATGGACGAACTCTTCTGCAAGGCTGTTTGAATAAACCCTCACCTTCAGTGACTCTTAATGCCGCGGAAAGCAATAATGTTTTCAGAGTTGAAAGGGAGAGGGGGTTGCCGTTTAGTCAATCATTAATGCACGTGTGTTTTTCTTAAACTCTTTAGCTCGAGGTTAGAGCAAACATCTCCCACTGACAGAGCTAAAGAAGTCTTCAGTATTATTTACTGAAGGCAAGCAATGCCGGGAGACCCTTCCACAAAGGAACTGCTGATTTCTGGGATAAACGTTGGTGGAAATTATAGCTGTGTTGGATGTGGGTCAACAGACGAATTGACAAATTTCATCGATTTAATTCATACGTGACGCTCATCCTATCTCTATGCTATAAAAGAGAATGTGGGAGAGACGATACTGAGTCACAGATCAATCAAGATAAAAGATGATCAATGCATGAAGAGTTTGAAAGAGAAAGGCAGCGTTCATAGACAACGATAGATACACAGGCAGTTAGGTCTGCATCGAAAGCATTTTTTATTTTTGCATACTCAGCTACTGTTCAGGCTGGTTTTAGCAGATTTGTTAATCTAGATCTACATCGAAAGTTTATAAAATTTCTCTTGCTTCACTTGTCGAGCAAGTGCTTCATTTCCGCGTGTTGTGTTTTGCTTCTGATTTTTTACATCACTATGTGACAGAAAAATCAAGCAGTGTATTCATTCAACGTGTGCTCTGTTAGGAGACTTGGAAAAAGATCAGATGGATGACGTTTTCTTCCTTCCCTAGGGAGGACTGATTCCCCATCTCCCCTGCTTTGCTGCAGGGTGGAGCTTCTTTTCTGAACACGATTGGATATCGTAAGCCACGCCTTCATTCACTGAGAGCCAATAGTAGTTCTTTTCTCCACCACACCTCCCGTCACACAAACATGACTCCAAGCTCATGACAGCCCATGCAATCCTTGGAAGAGTTCTCAGCCAATAAGAGCTGTCCAGAGCTGTCACCTGACTCCGATCTGCTCTCCGATTTGCCCAACGGAGACTGTAGGTTTTCCGATAACCTCCAACGAGCACATTCCTATCCTCTGCTCAGCGATTCCGAGTTAGAGAGTAGCAGCCATGATCTTCACGAGATCACGACGATGACAACGACACAGGATGACGCAATCGAGATCCTTTCTTGCCACGTGGAGCAGGAGGATGACGACATTCCAAGCCGCTCAGTGCTCGTGCCTATAAAATGTGAGTAGACGTTCAGCTTTTAGTTCATCCATCCTTCCGTCCGTCCGTCCATCCATCCATCCATCCATCCATCCATCCATCCATCCATCCATCCATCCATTTGTCGTTTGTTTATTTACTCTTCCACGTTGTGCTTGAGTTAGAGTCAGCGACCAGGTGAGGAAGTAAAAAACAGACATGAGAGAGAGAGAGAGAGAGAGAGAGAGAGAGAGAGAGAGAGAGAGAGAGAGAGAGAGAGAGAGAGAGAGAGAGA
>JAWQUT010000155.1:1045152-1069201 GCA_033807755.1 Ellobium chinense
TGAGTGTGATGGAGAGATGTGGAGCTTGGGAGGGAACTGAAATTCAAAAGGAGAACCAGGGAGTGGAATATGTATATGTGGGTGAGGGGAGGAGACATAATTTTATGAGGGGAGTAACATACCACCTCCGTCCTCTACGCCACTGTAAAAATCTGATGCTTGATCTCTGATATATCTATAATGTTCTGTCACTAACTGTAGACATGTGATGGCAAAATTAACATTCTCAGTGGATACTAACTTGCACAAAACTTAACAATTTGAAATTCACCCCTCTGTTTTCTCCAGCAGAATGCCGCCTCTGATTTGTAGATACTCAAAGATTCTTGACATATGGGCATACTAGATATTGGGGTGCCATAACCTGTGTGCATGCTAGCATCCCTCTCTATCCTTTCCCTCCTCTCTCTATCTCTCATATTTCTTCCGTTTTCTCTTCTCTCTCTCTCGTTCCATTTTCTCCCTGCCCAGTATTTATTATTTTCCACATGGTTCGAACCATGAAACATCGTCCCCGTGAAAACTTCCCTTCTTTTTCCAACACATTAAGACTGAGTGCATTAAGTTTAAAATAATCTTGCTTAACTTTAATGCCTTTAACTTCCGGTGAGTACGCAACTGTGGAAATTTCTTTGGTGTACTTGACTAAGGGTAAAACGCAACGAGGACTTGATTTTTTGAAATAAGACATTTCTCAGGATATTTCTATCTTAGTCGTGAGTAGTGGTCAGTTCTTTGATGTAAGTGACAGCTATAGGCAAGCCATCCATGAGCTATCCAAAACGAATGAGTAAACCTTTTACTGCGCCTGGCTCATCAGTGGTTATAAGCTTAAGTGCGTGAGTCATAACATCAAAAAATCCAAATATTTTATGGCGCAGGCAAAAGATTAAATCCCTTTGATACCAGCAAATTACTGATGAATATGCAGCTATGGTTAACTCCTTGATGATATCATCTAAAGGCCGAAAGCTCCAAATAGTTATTTTTCAGAAATAATATTTTCCTTCATCCTCTTCGCTGCCCGGTCATTGAATCGTTTTGTCTACAAAACATTTATGACAGGAACGGTAAAAGAAATTTAACTATTCAATACATTCAGCCAGTGCATAAAAACCTTGAAGATGAGATTTGATTTTTTTTCTTGCTAAACAGTTGTTTTGAAGCATTTGTCGGGTCTAATCGTACTCACCAACTGCTGTAAAAGGCCTGTGGCGTGCCTATGTTAACTTCCATCTTACTCACCCTTTCTCTCTCTCTTCACTCACAGCTAAGCTTCTCTCCCACGCGTGCTTCCTGCTCACACACGCATGTTGCTATTGTATGCTCACGATTGGATCAATGCCTTCTTGTTATTGACCTCACGATATAAAGTACACTCGGTGCGTTTTCATTGATGCAAGCCACGACCCCATAGGCTACTTAGTTCAGAGAGTGTTTTGGCCTCAAGGTCTTTATAGACTTGAAAAACAATTGATAATTCTGAACTAAAGATACTGTACTTTTAAAGTGGTGGATGTAGTTGAAATGAAGACAGGCGTATCAGTTTTTATGCTAACATGAAAGCCTTCATTTTCATTTATTTATTCATCTTTGGTGGTATATATGATACCGTCCCCTAGGACTGATGTCCTAATTTGATACTTAAGTCACGATGTTGATAGATCTGTTATATTTGATTTCTTGATTTCTTGATTAATGAATTTTTGTCTTATTTTAAATCAGTTTGAACATATATGCCCACATACCACGCTGAGGTTTGGGCTTTTCCTCAGTAAACTTTGTTCAAACCTTGAAAGCATTCATAGATTATATCAAAGTCAGGAAGTGCAAAGTAGGGTATCTGGAACATGTCTAAAAGCCGGCATTTAAGCTTAATTCTCATTCTTCTTATTATTCATAGATTAGAAACAGTGTTTAAAATGATAAGAAAAGTGTTCCCCTTAAATGTGTTATATCTGACACCTTATAATTCTCGTTTCTTTAAAGTAACTATTGTTATCTCCCTTTCACCACTGACAGTATGTTACCTCCCTTGCCGCTCTAATTTGATGTATTTTTCTCCTCCTCAGTACGCCAGTCCACAATGTCCATGAGGAATCCGCAGCCAAACTACGTGACCCGGAAGGAGAATTTGACGCAGCTCGACGACGCATGACGTCATGCCAACGTGACCAGATGAAGAGTTCAGTGCAGCCATTTTGTAGAGCAAATGAGATCATACGTGTGATCGAAGCCTAGTTGTCTATGTTAGATCCCCATTATAGCTAGCTTTGATTATAGCCACCACTAGTTGAAACACAGTCTAAATTCAGACTAGAGGATCGTAACTATTCACCAGTTCTGATGTTTTCTAAACCAAGCTTGACAAATCCCATTGCAGCGTGCATTGCTATCATAGTGTCTATGCTTTTGAGATCGCCCCACAGTTTTTGGTAATTATTGCCAAGCTCTGTATGGACGATAAGAGAAAGCATACAAAAAAAATTCCAGTTTTTCAATTGATTTTGACTCTTGTAGATGTCATAAACCCGGAATAAATTCCAATTTTTCAACTGTTTTTGAGTTTTCAGGGTGCCATTAATAATCAGAGGAAAATATAAGTTTCAGGAAGAAAAAATTAAATGATGTCTTTTCCAAAATGGTAGATCTATGAGCTATTTGTAGGGAAAAACGACTGTTACTTTGTTTGTTAATGGGGTTGGATAAGTAATTCATGTGTCCTCACTAGGGTAGCATTCTGCAAACATTAAAGCACACTGTTCATGCAGCTATTTTATTATACTGCACTGGATGACGTTACTTTGTATGCCACAAAGCTAAAGGGTATAATTCAGAGACTATAGTGTCAGCATAAATGTACTGCCACAAAATCCAAAATCAATTTGAAATTTAAAAAAAAACAAAACACAACCGAATATTTCAGAAAGTTGGATTTATAGTGAAAAACCCGCAGACTCAATTATTGTCGTGTTTTGGAAACGAAGGTAGAAATAAGAATAAAGCCGTTCCCGTTCATAATTTAAACCTTTTTCATACAGAATAGACTAGTTTTTGTTTTCGATTGCATCAATCCCTGAGAGCAAAAATGGCATTATACTTGCAGTATGATTTTTTTACTTCTTATATTAAATGCATCTTAAATTGATCCAGCAGTGTGCGTAGTCCTAAATAATTCATTTAACCCTGTAGGGCCTACTGTTCCATATTTGGCACATGAGTTTGCAGACTTTATTTAATTATGATAAAAGATAGTCCTCAAAGAACCAGCATACTATACTCGTATAATATGGCCGCTGTGACCACAGAATGATAACTGTGCTTAGATTTTTAAACGTTTATCTCTCATTGTATTAAACAAAGCCATGTGCATTCTTTACTCTCTAACAGTATGTTCATTCTTGGGTCTTAGAGGGTTATTACGGTTTTCCCAGCGACAACATACTAATGGCTATTGGTTGTACAGTTCTCTTCATCTCGTACACGTTGGAACCAAAGAACTTCCGCCAAACAGAAGAATCATTTACTGTATGTCTTAAATTGTTCATGTCCTAGAATTTACCGCACTGTGATAAAGGTATAACGTATCCTTGACTTATATTGGAGTTCGTTAATGTTATCAGCATCATCCGGGGACTCTTTGACTTCAGGTTGCAGGAGCCAAATTGTAAAAGCCTCTTTGAGCCATTTAATAACTTTTTCTCCTCGAACCACAGAAAAGTTCCGAGATGGCCAAGAATACTCTGCAGGTCTGGTGCCACCACTGTGCTCAAATTATATACTATTTACAGTGGTGGTCCTTATTTAGATTTTTCACAATTTTAAATTACATGAAAAGGGGGTTAACAATTCGGTCTTCCTTTGCAGATCACAGGTCCGCACAAATGAAATCCGCTGAAGCCATTGAGAAACACTGCCTGTAACAATTATTTTTTTAACAAATTCAAGACTGAATTTCACCATTTTTGCAGTGTGGTTTCATGTTATATCATCATCTCTACGCAATCTGTCCTTGTCCAAAGGACAGAATTTATACTCTGCTACTATCGACTCCGATAGTCCAATTTTTTTTACCAACTCCTGCAACCGTAAGTCGTCGCCCATCTCACCAAGGGAGCTATGCGACATTTTGGGTGTTTTGAGCTGAGAATACTTTTCGAAAGCCCAAAGTAAAAGCTATGTTCTCTTGGTGACGTATCGATAGTTCTAACAGTTTCGGAGATTTTAAACTTTGACTGAATGGGCATAGTATGTTATCGATAATCTAAATCTAAACCTCACTGAACCCTTGAAACGCCTCCTGAAAAAAACCAGCAAATGTCGCATACGCCCCTTTTTGAGATGGGCAACGAAGTTAGGAAAGAGAAAGGACATATGAGCGAGTTCCGTAATACATAATACTGTAATACTGAGAGCTGCTTATGAGTGAATTTTCTCCTCCTGACTCTACCATTAACCCTGCTCCTAACCCTGAGCCAGGTACTAGACTGAGTAGGACAGTCTCTGGATGGTGCCGTCATGGTGCCCTCATGGTGCCCTCATATCAAGGATTTTCTTATGGCTAGTTGTCATTGATCTTTAAANAACAACAACAACAACAACAAACAACAACAATAAAACCAACGACGACGACGACAACAACAACAACAACAACAATAACAACAATAACAACACCAACAGCAACAACAAGTAGTGTGACTGAATGACCAACAAAACACTTAAAAACAATAATGTTCTAATGTAAAGCAACTGCCTAATTTAATATACCCGTAAAACCGTAAAACAGTAGCGTGTTTATTACAAGTTATTGTAAATGATATTCATTACCTCCATACCTAGTCCCTTTAAACCAGTATACAGAACTTTCCTGGATTAGCTGCAAGTACAACGATTATTGTCTTTTTTTAAACAACTTATTTATGAAGTGAACATGTTTGTGTGGAGAACAAGGCATTGTTTAAGGGAAGACACTACTCTTTCCAGAGGTTATAATGCACATAACATGGTGTGCAAATTATCACTATGAATGCAATGGATTTCAGTGCAAACTTGCGCACCAAAGTGCTGATTGGTGCATTTTTCTCTCTCAAGGGTGATAATCTTAAGACAGCTGTCATATGCGATGGCATTAGCTGTCTGACACCAGATTTCACCCATGTCTGATCATTACTATGTGATCTTATAGAAGCGTTTCTTCATTTCCTGTCTAGATAAAAAGTTATTCCATTTAACATCAAAGGATGTTGATAGTTGCTGAAAAGTCTGTGTCAAGACGGAAAATAAAAGAAAAAAAAGCCTCCATAGGAACACGCATATCTAACTAGATATCTAACAAACAAGGGTGAACTCAATAAAGTGCTGAATAGTGCAATTTTCTCCCATAAAGGTATTGATCTTTACGCTGGTTCCACATCTGCCTTAGTCATTTTTTTGAAGTTTGAGAAATTTGGCGCTCTCAACCTGTTGCTAAAAAAAAACAACAATGAGACAGTTGTGGTTTAGCTGTAAAATTTTGACATAATAACGAGACAAAACTCTACATTTAATCGTTTTAATAGAAAAATGAAGATAAACAAAAAAGATCATAGTAACTTAAATAACTCATATCATCAAAAAAAAACAACAAAAAAACTACGTGGAATTACTGTCATTTGTGATAGCACCAGATGTTAGACACTGGATTTGATCCATGTCTTTTAGATATCTTCAGGAGTAATCCTACAAGAGTTTGTGGATTGTCTGTTTCGACAAAACGGTAGACTGCTTCATTCTACACCAACGTTTATTTTCAGTTCTTTATAGCCTTGTGTCTAGACAGAAAATCTAGACTATATGAGCTCATGTATAAACATACTCAGAGGTATCAAACAAACAGGGTGAAAACTAACTTCAGACAGCGGCAATGACAATTGTTTTTAAGATCATCATCCTTAAGAGAGAAAATGCACCATTTAACACTTCGGTGTGCAATTTTGCATTTAAACTCCCAGGCACTTGTGGTGATGCGTTGCTCACCATGCTTTTCTGAATTCAACTTCTGGGATAGGGTTGTGTCAATTCATATGTCACGAAGTGGATATAGTCTTCCGTGTTAACGTATGAAATCATATTATACCATAGACATAATAAGCAGAAGATACACCACTTTATGTTAAACGGACAGTATGTGTGTACTAAGTTCGTGTGTTCTGTAGATTATGTGTCCTATACATGCATACCCCTTTGTTTGCCTAATATATTATTATATTTATATGTCCTGTTTGTTGCGTATGGATTTGTTCATGACATAATGAGTGGGTGTGTATTGATTACTATGATAAAGATCATACTGCAAGACTGACATATTGATTGAATACTTAGCTGATGGTTGATCTATAACATCTCGAACGTATTCGACGATTGCATGACTGAGTGAGTCACCAACTTTTTTCTTTGTTTTCTTGTGCAACTGATTTATTAGACAGATATCATCAGAACTAAATTGTGAAAAGAAAAAAAAAGTGTTGACGCAAAACGTCGTAACACAGAAAGATGAAGCTTGGATGAGAACTAGAGTTAGATCGTGTCCATCCTCTTTTTTTTTTCTTCATTAGCATGAAGAGAGGAAATCCCACATAAGCTTGCTACATCCTGAAGTTTTTGAGCCCATACAAAATTTTGCAAATGAGGAACCCGAAACTATGAAACCTAACAAGACGAAATCTTTGTAGTTAAACAGTTAGCAGGAGCAACAGATTCACACGAACACTGAACTTACTAAAATCAAAGTAAACACAGCCAACGTTGAAACATCAAAAACAAGTCAGAGAGACAAGAGGGACCACAAGCCTGCGAACTTGAGGTCTATGACGCTCAAGAATTTCAAGAATGTGACCAGAACGGACAAAAAATTCTGAGCAAAACAATACTAAAATTCACACAAGACATAATATGGCTTCAACACAGAGTACGTACATCTTTGGAATGTGGTAGCTTTTTATACTTGATTGGATATGAGGGTAAGGACATCTAGAAGAAAAAATTCTGGATTCCATATACTCAAAACGACTTTGTAATGCTGCATACAAAAGTGCCTCTTTAATCTTAACTCCAGGACACCAGAAACATCGCTTAATCCAAGCGTAGTTTGACAGCGCGTTTTTTCCTTTTATGTAATTGTCATCCGCAATCCGGAAATTTCAAACTTCAAAATCCAGACATGAAAACTGGGAACAGAGGTTATATTTATGCTGTTTCACGCTTCAATAATCCGAACGAAAATCGCGAGAGCCGTTGCCTGATTATATGTTCGTGGCGTCTGTTATTCAGTACAGTCAGAAAAAAAAAAAAAAACTCTTCTAAATACATATATGAAGGGTTTCATGGTAAAACGCGTTATCCACCAGTATGAATTTTTAGCTTATTATTCTACATACTTCATGTTGCAGTAGGAGTATTTAGTATACATGTATAGTTCCATTCCATAGAAGGACATTCGATCTATGTTATTTAAGACTTAAATTTCGCCTTTCACATAAAAATCTGCTTTGAATCTGGTCTGTTTTGCCACAACCCCCGAATGGTGTATAATGCGTTTTGCCATGAAGCCCTTCATATTGTCTCTGACCTGTCTTATCATGGCAATTTTTTTCTTTGCATACCTTCTTGACCCCATAGTTCGGAAAATTCGACAATCCAAAAAAATACACGTGAATCAGGATATTCAGAGAAACGAGACACGATGTAACTAGAGATGGGCAGTGTTTTTTCTGAGTTTCGATGCATTCGATACGGTACTTGCAAATTTTGATTCAGTATCAAAACTCTAGGCTCTGGATTTTCGATACTATTTCGATATATTCGATTCTCCTAGATAGCTTTAACCCTCTAGTGCCCAGCGTATCAGATCTGATACATTTCGTGGAACAAAGAAAAAGCAAACCAAGATCATCACCCCACCATAATAGTGTGAAGTCGCATGAGCGGGCATTCGCCTGGATATGAGACTTATAAACCGCATTATTATTATTATCATTTTGATGCTTGTTCCAGCATAGTGGATCCAGAAGTGATCCAAAAACTGGAGCCATTGTAAATAGGGCTGGGCACTAGAGGGTTAAGATGCTTCAGCAAAGAGCCAACATTGATTTCCTTAAAGTATATATTGCATTTATTTCGATCCTGTTCCGATACTTAATACCAAAGTGGCTTTTGGCCTCCTCTGTGCAAAGCCTAACTTTATCAAAAGTATTGAGGTTTGGAAGTATCGAAGGTATCGCTATGCCTAACCGGTACTAAGTTTGAGAATTAAAATAAAATCTACACTTTCAATACCTGAAAGCCGCACATCGCAATAAATAAACATTCAGTTATCGGCCCATGACTAACTGTGGTCAGTTACTGACCGAGCTGCCATGATCACCACCACAATACTTTACCTGATTTGTTGACCTGGGAAGTGTTACTGTGTATAGCTGGACTACATCACTGCAGTCAACATAAGTATGTCAGACGGAAACTACCGATATTACAAATTTGGTACCATTATGGTCAGATGAATGGCTTGTTAGAGAAGCCATGGTCGAAACGATGTCAATACCCTCAACTATGTGTAGCGAACCCAAATAGCTTCCGTAATCTTGGCACAGAAACTAACAAGTGAGAATTTGGACTCAGTAGATTTGTACAAGTAAAGTAGGTTCGGATACTAATTGAGAGCTTGCGCATTAACTACTGGATCTCTTATCGTCGTCAGAATTTTATTACTGAATTGATGCTGAATGCATCTTTATTAGCGTTCAGTTAACAGAGTTAATGTAATTCTTACGAAAATAAGAGATCCCATCGTTAATGCGCAGGCTGTCAACTGACCCAGATATAAGTATTAATTATATGTATTTTTCTTTGGCAGTGAATGAATTTGATTTTTTTTTTAATCTAAAGTTAAATTTGATACATGGAGACACTCCGATCTGTATTAGTAATATGTCTTGTCGCCTGTCAAAATAAGGCTCAAGTCGCTTTTTGACCACACTATGTCGTTATTGGTGTGATTAAAGAGCTTTAATACGCTTCCTGTCATTAGGCGAGGAAAATTTTGGCATGGGTTTTTTAGACTCGAGACATGGTCATTTGCAGTGGGTATGGATCAACACCATGCAATGGAAAAAAAAAACATTCTGAGAAAATCATGCTTGAGGGAGAATTTTTCTTCGTAAGTAATCTAACATAATTATCATACAAAATCTCAGATTTACTTACACTTTCTAATTATTCCTCCATTACACCAATATTGTTGTGGACAGAAATGATGTTATTTTGGATATCTGCAACATGAGCTCGATTTTGGATAACCTCAGCTCTTCTTCTTCTTTTGCCTAATCTTCTTTTGCCTAATATCCCAATTCCTCGCCTAGCGACATAAGCCTCAATATGTCTAGTTGCAAGACATATTCTTTCACGGAGAAGAAAATGGAATCGCATCCATGCAAGCTGGCTGGTCAAACTTGGTGTGTCCATTTGAAAGCTTAACTCACCAAAGATAGTTGTCTTATGAATGTTGTGAGGAGCGCTTGCAACTTTCGATGAAGTGTATATAAACATGTGGATATGAATATGATGATATAAGCATGGCCTAACTTCTGATGTCAAATTATTTACAGAAATAAATGGCCACTGATCTGTTTGCCTATGTCACCCACCTAATGTCAAAAAATTCGCGTGTGTGTTTATATTGAGAACTGTGTGTATCATATAACACTGATGTAGAAATCGTACATTTATAAGACACATAGTATTTATAAACATGTACTTAAGATATTTTGATTGTGATACTGCGTATGTTTGGTTTATACTGACTGCTAATAGAGTGTTGCACAATTATGCACACGGCACGTTATCTCTTCCACCAATCATCATGCATAAATTTGGAGGGGGTGTGCCAGCTTCTCGACTTTGTTTACGAAATCTGTCGGACTTCCTGGTTTCAATCCTTGCCCTTAATCAGTAGCAAAGGCTCTTGGGAGAGTCCCATGGTATTTCTCTTGAATAATGCATAATCTACACCTTAATCTCAGTGATTCTTAGGCTGCCTGACACTGGCACCACGTAGATGTGACTGTTTGACTTTTATCGTGCGCTATGATACAGGGCACTCCCTCCTAGAGCTTGGTTTAGAGGTTTTTTTTGGGGGNGGGGGGGGGGGGCAGGATTAGAAAACAGAAAGCATAATAAAAAACAAAAGTTCCTAGGCGATGATATCTGGGAACTGTTCGAAGTTGGTATTCTTCCATAATCCTGTCCCTAACGCCGCCCCTAGGCTAAACCCTAAGCCAAGTTCTAGGTAGGAGTGGCCTGATTACATTGCCCTCGGAAATTTCCGGAGTTATCACGAGTGCAATGCAGTGCCGCGTGCAATATCGCAACCCTCTAATTGTCCACAATGGATCTGTATGATACAATGTATTTATTCCTGTGTGCAAACTCTGTGTTAGAAGTAAGAAATGAGCAGGTATAGTCAACTTCTATAATTGCAACTCCTCGGGAACGTAAATAAATTGCGATTAAAAGGAGCTCGGTTTATTATATAGTGTCTTTTATAAAGAAACAAATCTTTTCGTTATGTGGAAGCCGCTGTAATAAATTTAACAAGTTTATTAGAAGTATTAAGGAAAATGACGTTGCATATCTCTGCACTGCAAGTATATAGAGTTGACTGTACTTGCAAATACTCACATANGGCGATGATATCTGGGAACTGTTCGAAGTTGGTATTCTTCCTTAATCCTGTCCCTAACGCCGCCCCTAGGCTAACCCTAAGCCAAGTTCTAGGTAGGAGTAGCCTGATACATTATCCACGGGAATTCCCGGAGTTACGAGGTCATCAGGAGTGCAATGCAGTGCCGAGTGCAATATAGCAACCCTCTATTGTCCACAATGGATCTGTATGATACAATGTATTTATTCCTGTGTGCAAACTCTGTGTCAGATGTAAGACGTGAGCAGGTAGAGTCAACTCCTATAACTGCAACTCCTGAGGAACGTAAATAAATTGCGATTAAAAGGAGCTTGGTTTATTATAATAGTGACTTTTATAAAGAAAGAAATCTTTTCGTTATGTGGAAGCCGTTGCAATAAATTTAACAAGTTTATTAGAAGTATTAAGGAAAATGACGTTGCATATCTCTGCACTGCAAGTATATAGAGTTGACTGTACTTGCAAATACTCACATATGATAGGATGGAGTGAAAGTGATCCAAACGCAGATGGAAAAGAAGAAGATAGAAAGCAATAATAAGTTAGTAGTAAGATTCGAACCCATGGCCTTTGAGTCGGTACCCATAGCCTTGGTGTCTGCCTGATGTCATGAGAGAAAAACATTTCAGTAACATTTTGACAGGAACTGGGAAACGTCTATAATATAGAAACTGATTTAAAAATGGGAAATATTATATATAGAAACAGAGTTTTAAAAATGGGCTATAATATAACGAAGCAAATTTAAAAATGGGCTATATATCGAAATAGATTTACAAAATTGGCATTTATATAGAAAAAGATTTTTAAAACATGGGCTATATATAGAAACAAATTTAAAAAATGGGCTATATATAGAAACTGATTTTTTAAAAAAAAAAGTGGACTTGCCGATTAGCGACCCAGCACGTAAAAAAATAAATCTGCCAGTCAGTCAAAATAAGCTGTATGTCATGAAAGTAGGAATTATGGTCTGAAGGTGAATAGGGTCATTCGATATCACATTTTTGTGTGTTGCAGAAATTGAGAATTACATTATTTATAAAAAAAAAATGAAAGATTTTATGGGCAAATGGTCAGTAACTGCGGAAAAATCTGAAGTTTTGTGAGACATATTAAAAGAATTGTGTATTACACAATATTTTTCACGATTTTCTCAGATTTTTTTTCTTCATTGTATGGAACGACCCCTGCTGTTGCTAAAAAAAAAACCCAGCTACACCTCGAACGAGAATAATGCTAGGTTAATTTTTTAAGTCAATTTTTTTTTCTCATTTTAAGCTTTCATGCCATGCTAATAACTTGATTTAGCTAAGAAATGACTTAATCCTAATTTTGACTGGCTGCAAGACATATTTAAGTGCGTTTCACAAGGGGTCATGCGAAATCGTTAATGGGTTGTTATATTATCTCACGCCGATGTCAGTCAAGTTTGATCACAAGCCGGATGGTGTTTTGCCATCTCTAATAGACGTATGTCTGACAAATCTGTTAATTTTTTGTGTTATAATATTCTGTCTGTGAAATACGTTGTGTGCTGTATCATGTATGATGGTTTGTGTGTTTTGCACCTAAGAAATTAGTTCTTGATTTTTAGCTGTATCAACATGACGTCCTGGTTAATACCACCAATGCTGATCGATACGTTGTACATCGACTGAATGTTGAATCGAGTTGTTATTTTCATTGTTGTTGTTATAATAACCGATATGGATGTTGACATAATAATATCGTACATATTATATCATATCATATTATTATGTTATATTATGCAAATTAGTTTATACATAATTATTGTTATAGGTTATGCAGAATAAAAATAACGTTCTTGGCGATAGCGGGTATTGATAAACTTAAGCGTTCAGAGGTGTTTTGTATGGACGAAATGAGAGAGAGAGAGAGAGTGAGAGAGAGAGAGAGAGAGAGAGAGAGAGAGAAAGGGAGAGAGAGAGAGAGAGACAGACAGATAGACAGACAGACAGACACATAGATAGATAGATAGATAGATAGATAGATAGATAGATAGATAGATAGATGGATGGATGGAGATGGATGGATGGATGGATGGATGGATGGACAACTGAATGGATGGATGGATGGATGGATGGATGGATGGATGGACAAAAGAGCAAAGATGAGGTGACGGAGAAGAGGAAAGATAAGCAGAAAGGCTAAGAAATAAACAAGAAAATATTGTATCAAAACTAGAACATCGACGACAACAAAAGTAACAAAGCCATGACATGTTTATAAGATCAAGCACGACAAAGATAAACCCACTGACGTCAAATTCTACCAAAACGATCTAAGGAGCAGAGACGCAAAAATATCTAACGTAACTACAAAAAAGGAACATTTCACAATGAAATTAATTTCATTATTGTTTATTGATTGTCACATTATCATAATATCGCACATATACACATAGGTATGCATATACACTAATTAACATAAATATATATATTATACACACTTCACTGTACACTGTTTTACGTCAAAATTATGGTTACATATTTATACTGTACATACTTGCATACACCACAAACATTTATACAAGCCAGCCATTTCATTTTAAGCACATACTATCTTTACACAACCATAGCAAGTGACATTTAAGCGCGATGCAGAAATGTTGTATCTTCCATAATATGATACTCTAGATGGGCACTCAGTAGAGAGCTTACCTCCGCCAAAGGCAGACTGTTATCGATATCTGGTCATGTTCTGAAAAATATACTGACTACAGGAGATGAAATGACATATTAATACAACTCCTGTGCACTTCTTGATATCGTGTGCACCGAATGCACGATATGACATTCAAAACTCGTACTTTGTACCCTATCAGAAGAAATTATGTAACGTTCATGGGAAAATTGGCAAAGAAAACAGCATTTGCTGAAAGTTTCAGAAGCTGTTTCAAATGCAAAGTTCATGTTTCCGTTTTTTAAGTAGTATATTTTGTTCCGTTTATATTGCTTCCTTTCATGTTTTGCATCCATCGCCTTTGTCTTTCATCTTCTCTCAATCACGTACTCATTTTCATTTCCTTTGTCTCTTAGTTCTTGCTTTGTTGCTGTTTGACTTCACGTCATCACTCTCTTGGTCAAATAAACAAACACACAGTTGTCATCACATTTACTTGAAATAGGAGTACAAGGGCCATTAAGTCCGATTCGTACATTATAGAAACTAGGCCAGGGTAGGACCCATCTTTCTTTCTTTCTTTCTTTCTTTCTTTCTTTCTTTCTTTCTTTCTTTCTTTCTTTCGTTCCTTCGTTCGTTCGTTCTTTCTTTCTTTCTTTCTTTTCCCTTTCTCTCTCTCCTTTATTTCATTCTTTCTCTCTCTCCTTTCTTCTTTTACTTCTTTCTTCTTCTTCAATCACTCTCGCTCTTTCTCTCTTTCACTCCAAAAACTCAGCAAAATATTGCGCACTTCTCAAATACTGACAACAAATTTTGAGCTAATAATTTACATGTGGATTAATGAGGGAATCGATCAATAATGAAAATGATAAACAACAACAACAACAACAACAACAACAACAACAACAACAACAACAACAACAACACAAATAATCCGGAACAGATAAATACCTGATAACCATGATAGAGTCGATGATCAGCTACATACGCGATCAACCTCCCTCAATCGCAACTGCTCGAAAGTATGAAAGAAAATTGCAACTTAAAGAAGTTGCGTTTATACAATAAGTTTTATAGAGAAAATACAGTATTCTGTTAGCTAATAAAAAATTGTGTCTTAAAGGAAGTTTCAAGTATAGCGAACTGCAAATAAACGAAATCGACCCCAGCAGGAGCACAAGGATTCTGAGAAAAATAAATAATCATCGAAACGGTGGGATTTTATTCTACAAGTATTTTCTTTCCATCGATGCTGCCAAAACTGCTAACATTTTTACATTTCTGCCTGGGAAAGAATCTTTCCATTAAATGGCAATAAATGCTTTTAAACCCTTAAATCTTGAGAATGCAACAAAACAGCTTTGCCTGCCAAGGTAATAAATCATCTGACTCCTCTAAACCTCTCTTAAGAGCGGGTGAAATATAAGGCAATATCAGTATTCGCTTGTTTATGATATTTTGAATATTGCTTGGGAAATGAGAGGAGAAGGAATAGAGATTTTAAAAAGCACAGTGTTATCTTCGGAATGTTTTCACGTTCATAAATAATTCCTCCTGAGTAAAATCTTCAGCAAATGAGTTGCTTTCATCAATAATGAGAGTTACACTAGTGAATCTATCACTGTCATCATCATAATCATCATCAATAAAGAACATCAATAATGACGACGAAGACAAGAAGAAGTAGAAACNAAACGAAATCGACCCTAGCAGGAGCACAAGGATTCTGAGAAAAATAAATAATCATCGAAACGGTGGGGTTTTATTCTACAAGTATTTTCTTTCCATCGATGCTGCCAAAACTGTTAATATTTTTACATGGCTGCCTGGGAAAGAATCTTTCCATTAAATGGCAATAAATGCCTTTGAACCCTTAAAACTTGAGAATGCAACAAAACAGCTTTGCCTGCCGAGGTAATAAGTCATCTGATTCCTCAAAAATTCTCTTAAGAGATGGTGAAATATAAGGCATTATCAGTATTCGCTCATTTATGATATTTTGAATATTGCCTGGGAAATGAGACGAGAAGGAATAGAGATTTAAAAAAGCACAGTGTTATCTTTGGCTTCGGAATGTTTTCACGTTCATAAATAATTCCTCCTGAGTAAAATCTTCAGCAAATGAGTTGCTTTCATCAATAATGAGAGTTACACTAGTGAATCTATCACTGTCATCATCATAATCATCATCAATAAAGAACATCAATAATGACGACGAAGACAAGAAGAAGTAGAAACAGAAAAACAACGACAAGATAAACAAAAACAACAACGACAATAGTAACGATAACATAGGAATAAAGACAACAACAGCAACAACAACAACAACAACAACAACAACAACAACAACAACAACAACAACAACAACAACAACTACGACGACGACGACGACGACGTCAACAACAACGGTAACAACACTACCGCAACAGCATCAACGACAACAAAAACAACAATAAGAACAATTAAAACGACAACAGTAATAATAATGACAACAAGAACAACCAGAACAACGCCATTAATAACAACAACAACAACAACAACAACAACAACAACAACAACAACAACAACAACAAGAGTAACAGCAGCAGAAAGAATTATGAACTCTAACACATTTTGCCTATGAAAGTGGAAGACCAAAAATCCCAGTGGTCTACTTTCCGGACCCCTATACCTGGTCTAATCGAACTGGATACTATAAACCCTGGAAACTTTTATACGATTAAGCTAGAAGTGCATTAAACAAATTGCCTGAACATTGAACATGGTTCTCGAGGACATGTGGTTATTAGGTTATTATAAAGAAGACAGTGCACAGTTTGCCCGTGTTAACGTATAAATAACATACTTTTCCGCAAATTATGTCCGATGCAGATATTATTGGTATAATTTTGTTCAGAATTGAGAACCGGTTGTTATGATAGCGTGAAAAATCATGCCTGACTTAAAAAAAACAACAACTATACATGATAATAATTTGATGAGATTATATCAGCAATGGAGTTGAATGCCATCGCAATTCTCTCCAAACTTACGACGTTTTACTTCTGTACTTTAACGAAAAGCTGTAAAGGCCCAGGCAACAAGCTAAATCAAATAACAGTGTGTGGTCTAAAATAGTTATGAATTTTGTTAACCCAGTTTTCATTGCTCTAGTGCGAAGACAACAGAAAAAAAAATCCCGAGGTTGTGAACGCGTATTATCGAATGGAAATTGTCTGGCACTTGCATCCCAGCGAATCAATCGCAAATCTTGTAGAGGTATAAAGTTACATAAAAATAATGTTCAAAGAGTGAAGTCTTTTTAAGCTGTTGTGCAAAACGGCCATGTAATCCTTGCAATCTTAATAGTGACTCGCTCCCACTTCACAAGGGCCATAAATAAGTTATCAAGAGAGATATCAGCAGCCACAGAGTCGTTTCATGTTGTCTGTCAGGGGCGTGATTTTCCAGGGGTGTGAACGAATGTGGGCCGCTTTGAAGTTTCTCGTTTTTACCAGGTTTATGAGCTCTCTGACGCAGGTAAATGGTTGGAGCTGGGAATCGTGTCTTGGTTTTTGGTTCAGCTTTCCCTGGAATAGCTGATGGTTTCTTTACGTAATTGTCGGTGCTGTTGCTGTTGTTGGTATTGATGTTGCTGATGTTGTTGCTGCCATTATCCTGTTCGTTAGTGACATTGTATGTCGCCATATCGTGTCCAGATCTATCTGTGAATTCTTTATGCATAGTATCATTATCTTCTTCCAATTTTTCAGTTGTGTTTGATGTTTTTGATATTTCTAATGCTCCTTGATTTGGTATGGGATTAGATTTGTCACTGTTCATATTGATGTTCTTATTCTGAAGGCCTCCATCAGAATCTGGCAAGTGTACATCTGTATGAGTACCTTCATTCTGCGCTCCGGTTTTCCTTGCCCTGAAATTCTGTCCAAGAGCTGGACCACTCATTTGACTGAGATTACTGTCAGTGTCAGAGGGAATTTGTGCTTCGTTCTGAGTTTCAGCTTCAGCTGAATCGTTTCCATTGCTCTGTCTTCTCTTGTCAGAAGGTTCCCTGAAATCTGCCTCTGTTCCGTCAGCTTTCTTAGAATGCAAGATAATGCCATTAGGAGTACTCAAAGTTTTCCTAGCGTTATCAATTCCGTTGTCCTGCGGATGATTAGTCTGTTCTCTTAGGCCATTTCGTGCATTGGTTTGACTCTCGGCATCATCCTTTCCCGAGGGTTTATACGACTCATCATGATTACTGTGACCTTCTGATTGGTCATTAGGATTTTTAGAGTAGATCTTCGAAGCGTCAATCCCATTGGAGTAAGTCTTTGGAGCTTCATCGTTACTGGATTGGGCCTTTGAGTTGTAATAGTTTTGGAAATATTTGTTTGGCTCATCAACTTGAACAACGCCTGTGGTGTGGTCGGCGTTATTGGGGTGTATGCCTAAATCATAATTTTTGGATTTTGAAATTGGACTCACACTCGCTTTGAAATTTACGACTTTGACAACATTATCACGAGTCTTGGAATTTGTTTCTGATCTGTTAGGTATCCTGGACTGTTGATGGAAAGGCTTTTGGGTCTTTGTCTGCGCACGTGGTGAAATCCCTCGCTGCAGTTTAGAGGCATAGTAGGGTCGCCTGGCTGTCGTGAAGAGACGAGGCATTGTTGTAGAAGGTATCTGTCTAACGGGAGTACTAGCCTGTGTAATCTTTGGCAAGTCTTTGGCAGTACCTGCATTTTTAGCTCCAAACGGTTGCACCGTGTAACTTGGTGCATTTTTTGGCCAGTGCCTGTGAGTTTTAACACTCTGTGTGGTTCTCATTTCTTTATCAACCGCTCTTATGTAAGGCGATCTTGTCTTCACTGCCACTGGTGCTGCTGTAGACCTCGAGTTCGCGGGCTGCGTTGTCATCCTATCTTTTTGACTTGTTTCTGGTCTTTCAACGCTGGCTGTATTTGATATGAATTTACCAACTCCTGTGGTCTGCGAAAATGCTGTCCATGTCCAGGGTCTAACAGTAAGGATATTTTTCTTCTTATCAAAGCCAGAAGCAGGTTTCTTGGGTTTGGATCCTTCTTTCTTCTGGTCCTTTGTACCTTCGGTCAACGTCTTGTATTCCTTCCCTTCAGTACGCTCTCCTCCACTGGGAGGCTGGAGTGTACTCTTCTTACGAAGACCAGAACTTCGAGCACTTACGTCGTCAGTCTTTCGCTCTCTCACTTCCATTCGCATACTTTGTTTATTGTCCTTTGCAATGATTGCTTCACCAGTGGAGTCTATGGAGGGTTCCTCATTATCTTCTTTGATAGTCTTGTGATCGGCAACATCGTCTATCGAGGACAATGGTTTTTCAATGGCGGAGCCAGGCTTGACTTTTAACGAATTCAATGGAGCAGAATAACGCTGTGATTTGATCCGGCTACGTTTAGTCTCAGCTTGTCTAGGACTTGCTTTCTTTTGATTATGAAGAGTCTTTGATGACGAGTCCAACTTTGCATCACCAGAGATCCTAGTGAAAGGTGAACCAATATTTGAAGCTGTGACTTGGAAAGAGTTTGGACTGTGTGGCACGCTATTCTCTTTCAGATGAGAAGACTTGCGAGAGCCTGGAGATTTCATTTCTCTCTCAGCATCACCAATGTGTTCATGGGAGGTCGCAACTGCATCCTCCTGAGCGTCGGATTTTTGCGTCTTTTCAAACCACATAGACTTCTCAGGTCGCTTGGGTTGCAAAATGTTCCTCCGTAATTCATTATTAGGTATGAACACTTTCCGGTCTGTTGATATCTTCTTACTCTCAGAGGTGTTCATCCTATTATGGGAGATCCGAGGTCGATAATTTGTAAAGACCCTGTTCCTACGAAGATGATTCTTGGAATCATAGCCTTTGGCCTTTTCCAGAAAAGCTGGACGCACGGTTCCCAAACTGTTAGGATCCTCGGGCACTGATGGATTTTCTGAGGCTGTAACGTTATTCTTCTGGGAATCGTTACTATACTGCCAAACGTTATGTTTTCTTCCATTGTGGCCAGTGGCACTTTCCTGGGAACCATAACGTTTTCTTGCGGAACTCCTATGGCCATCAGTAGTTTCTTGGAAACTTGAATATCTCTTCGCAGAACTCTTGTGGTCATTAGCACTTTCTTGAAAATCAGAATTTTTCTTCGCAGAGCTTCTCTGGTCATCGGTGTTTTCTTGGAAACCGAAACTTTTCTTCATGGAACTTGTGTGTCTTTTGACATTTCCTTGAAAACCAAAACGTTTCTTCGCAGAACTCTTGTGGCTGTTGTCATTTTCTTGGAATTTAGAGCCTTCATTGGCGGAGTTCTTCTGGATATTGGCAAAAGGCTTCTCAGCCGAGGATACTAAATCATCCTCTCGAGAATCGCCACTGCGATACTGGGTCTTCCAGTCAGTCCTCTGCCGCAATTTCTTCTCTGCCTGAGGTGTAAAATTAACATTTGCCGCAGAGTTCGGTGTGGGCGTAATCGTATCGGGCGCTGTAGTTGGCTTACTTGTTATATTACGCCAAATGTTACGTAGTGTTATAATGTCTCTTCTCGTAGTGGGAAACAAGAATCGATGTCGGTTGTACCTTGAGGGCTTTTGATGTTTGGCATTAGAGGGACTGAAATACGGAGATTTCACAGAATTATCTCTTGCATCGAAATTAGGTGATTGGTTTCCCCGTGAGGTGCTGATTGGCGATTTCTTCTTTGATGGAGACTCAGCCTGTAAGGTTGCTTTGAACTGATCCTCTTTGGGTCTCGCGTGTCTGGAAGACCATTTTCCGTTCTGTCGCTCGGAAGGAGATAAGGTTTTCATGTGGCGTGGTGGTGACCCATCGTGCTCATTCAGCACGTGGTCCAGACCATAAGGCATAGAAGGTCTTCCGGCGGGATGCTGGGATACGTTATGAATAGCTGTCAGATCCTCAGGAGAGAAATACCGATGTTTGAATATTTTGTTGAAATTCTTCAACTCTTCACTGGCAAGATTGTCATTCGTTTCCTCTGTATTTGATTTATCGTTTTCTTCATTGTCTTGTGTCATGATATTTTGAATATCGCTGCGTCTTTCAACAACTTCACTTTCCGCTCGCTGCCACCATCTGCCATGTTTTTTCTCTGTAGGTGACGATGAAATGAAGGAATACTTCCCTGCATCCTTCGGTTCTGCAGCTGTCAGAGGCGGACTCTTTCTTCCTACCTCGTATTTTTTCATTGGCATCGGCGAAGACGGCCTAAGGTCAAGAACTGTGGAAAGAGTGAACACTGAAGGGATGTAACTCGGTGAAATATACCATTTTCGTCCATTATCAAGTTTGCCTCCCTTGTCTTTAGATTGCCCATACCATCTGCGTCCATACCAGTTCCCAGTTTTATCTTCTCTGTCAGTTTGTTTATTTTTATATAAGTACTGCTTTAAAGTTGATCTCTGACGGTTGGAAATTTTACCATTAACATTTCTAAGTTTTTCTTGAGACTTTGCAAAGTCAGTATCATTACTTTCCATGGCATAGTTAAGGGAAGTGTCATTTTTGCCTGTTGCCTTGGCAACACCCACTCTTTCCCACCATTTTCCCTCTTCTCGGGTTTTTGATTGCCTAGCTGAACCTTGCCTGCTGCCTCGGCTTTTCTCAGTCGGATCCTCTTGCAGATTTACTGCATTTCTTTGGATAGAATCTTGAGGCAAGTCCACATCCTTATGCTCGCTGACATTCATTCCAGCACTGATACCCGATGGGTTAATGCTACTGCTTTCTTCTCTGTTGGCCATACTTTGGTCTGGCTTATGACTGCTTGCTCTGAACTTCATCTCGCTGTTTTCGCTTTGCCCTCGTTCTCCATCCTCCACCTCATCAATCAACGGTATTCTCTTGTCTATCATACCGGAATATGGCGAAAACTCTATAGGAAGGCGCCCACTGCCTCGTTGGTTACTTCCCTCCCAGAATCTACTACGTCCGTCACTAGACACCATAGGATCATACACCGAACTGAGACCATAGATCTTAACTCTTGACTTGCCACTCTGTTGGGCATCTCCGGTCTGCTTTCTAGAAGAACTTGCATCAAGTGTCCTTCTCCCAGAACCTGAAAACCGCTGCATATGGCTTGGGGAGGTGTGTCTGTGTTCATGTCTTGCACGAGATGAGTGGGTATGGGCATGAACAACTTGTTGCGGTCTTCCAGATCTTGCAGTTTCTTGCCGCGTTCTCGGCCCTTTATCGCCTTGTGTTCTCCCTCCAAGAGAAGGAGGAGAAGGATTAGAGGGAGATTGTGGACGCGGATTGTTGACTCGGCTGGTGGTACGGCCCTCGTCTGGTGGATGCTCGTGAATCATCTTGGAATAGTCGATCATGGAGGTTGGCTGCATGGGGACTGTCACCTCCGGAAGTCCCAGGAAGGCAAGGGAGTATCCCTGGGTAGGCAAGTGGGAGGGGTCTGGGTTCCCACGGTTGCAGAGGTTGGTGTTGCAGGTCTCGTAACAAGTGATAAGATGAGAATCCCTGACACAGGCATTGCCTCTGGGGATATTGTCACACAGCCGGGCGAACGACTTGACGGTACCAGTGGCTGAAATAAAGTATAATTATAAATGAAAATAAAGATAACGATAATAAATTAGGTTGATGAGTCTCGTATCCAGACATATAATAATAGTAATGCGGTTTATAACTCACATATCCAGGTTAATGCCCGCTCATGCGACTTCACACTATTATTACCCCAGCAGGCCTGATTATTCTAGGACTTTCTCGACTCCCTGGGGAGCATACAGTGCCGCTGCCATTTATAGGCCTTGATCACTAGCATTCTGACAATATCTTCCACTGTGTATAGCAAGGTACCCATTTCACTGGGGGTGGACTGAGGAAAATGTGAATGAAATGCTTTCCCAAGGCACTAACAACATGGCCGTGGTCGGGAATCGAACCCAGGACCTTTAGATCTTGAGTCCAACGCCGTAACCATAAGGCCACGCTGCTCCGTTAGGCCACATGAATTGCTCAAACCACATCACATTATTATTACCCTAGCAAGAAGGTCACTCAGTAACCTTCTTCTATGCCTTAGAAATTTTACAGGTTCTAACCACCTAGCATTCGGACAGTATCTCTCGCATCCTACAGCCAAGTACCCATTTTACTGATAGATGGACTGTGGAAAATATGTGGCTTTTCAGGGGCATCTATAACATGACTATGTACAGAAACACACCTTTGATATTTCGAATGCAGGCGCCGCAGTCAAACGGCCACTCTCCTCCACAAATAGGAGAATGAGAATTAAACAGACATATGGAGGAAGTAAACACAAACAGATTCGCAGGCATGGTACCCTTCGTTTTGTGAGCATCTCTTTGTTCTAACTTTCCCGATACATCTGGCTGAAGGTGCATAAGGGTACGTAAGGGTATAGAAAGCAGCATTATTTTGGTCATGCTCTCCATGCCTGCAGATTAGCCACTAGTCTAGTATGCTGGTTGAAAGCCATGCGTTCTCTATGTTATGTTGTTATGTGGGTGACAACAAACTAAAAAGTGTAAAACCAGCTGAATGATAAAACTGACTTTTATTTTGAGATTTATCACAAGTCATTCAGTGGTGTATGTACAAAAGATTATAGTACAAAACCATTCATACTGAAACGTTATCACCTTAAGAATATAGCCAGATACCGTTTACATGCTTTCATACTTCAACATAGATAAGAGAGATGCAAGACAAGATAATATGCGAGACAGCATGACTTAATACGTAATATCCAATGGAAGGTTATGTCAAGAGAAAAAGACAAAAAATATTTTACTGTTATCTCCCTTAAAGGCATTATGTAATTAAAGGGACATAATTACATCTTGAATCCCTATAACACTTTATTTGAGGGTAGTGTCTTTAGACATAGGGGCCGGTCACTGTTTGCATGGAGATAAGGACATAGAAGATTGGTGTCTCGATACCTAAAGAGTCAGGTTTTTTTGCCCACTATTTCCAAGCACCTACCTGCATCAATGACCTTGTGGGAGACACAGAAACTGGTATCACAGTCCAGCATCACTGGGCCAGTTTGGACAGCGTGGGGCATGGTCTCACAGTCCCTATCTTTGCCTACGCCACTGCACCAGTAACATTCCAAGGGCGAGGCAACTGAAAATGTAGAGGAAATAAAAACATAATTTTTATTGGATAATCCGACTGAATGACTGAACGATTTACAGTAATGGTGGCCGCTACCGCTTGTTGTCAAATTATATATTGACCCTCCACATATCGTGTAAGGTCTGGGCATGGTTAATAAACTTGTTAAGTTTGTTAAACTTATCTTTCTTATAATAATAATAATAATATTAATAATAATAATAATAATACGGTTTATAAGTCTCATATCCAGGCTAATACCCGCTCATTCAACTTCACACTATTATTACCCCAGCAGGCCTGATCACTCTAGGACTTTCTGGACTCCCTGGGGAGCATACAGTGCCGCCGCCATTTATAGGTGCTGATCACTAACATTGTGACAATATCTATCACTGCCTTTAGACAGGTACCCATTTTACAGACGGGTGGACTGAGGAAAATGTGAATGAAATGCTTTCCCAAGGCACTTACAACATGACCGTGGTCGGGAATCGAACTCAGGACCTTTAGATCTTGAGTCCAACGCC
>JAWQUT010000155.1:1070061-1080808 GCA_033807755.1 Ellobium chinense
GGAAAAAAAATGAAATGCTAATGAAAATAGTATAATGCATGATGACAGTTTTGACAATTGTTTTGCAGTTGTATTATAACGTACTTCTAGTACATTTTTTTTTGTCTGCAATAGCGCGATGTAAAAAAAAAAAGGCAAAGGAGAAGAAATATCTCAACCGATACCAATTTCAGGATTGACATGGTCCATTTATATCTGTACTAAAACCCCCTTTTCTAAAGTCATGCCAAAGCAGAAAAAAAAAGTCGGCTGTTTTTAAGTCTCAAAGTAATCCGCCATAGAAGTTTGAAGAACAAGTCAATAGATTGACAAACAAAGGTGTCAGCTCATTATTTGGGGATCTGCGGCGGTCTTTGTAATGGCTTTTTTTTTTTCAATGTTTCCAGTGGTATCCTGACTGACATCTTTGTCTATTATTTGCAGGGCGGTGCAAGTAAGGCCAAAACACTAAAAAGGTAAAAATATTAGCGTTAACGGCAACTAAGAAGAACATACACGTGTGGACGACAAATTCAGGACTGGCATGGTCCAGTTACACCTGAACTAAAATGCCCTCCTACAGTCTTGCCAAAAAAGAAAAACAAAGAAACTAAGAGAGCTGTTTTTAAGCATTAGAATAATCCTCCAAGGAGGGTTGAAGAACAGCAAGTCAATACGCTGACAAATAAAGGCATCAGCTTGTCATTTGTGGAACGGCGGCGGTCTTTGGCATGGCTAGTATTCAATGTTTGCAGGTGCTTCCTAATTTACATCTTGTTTTATTGCTTGCAGCGCAGTATAAGTAAGGACATTTTTAAAAAGGTAAAAACAATAACAGAAACGGCAACTGGGAAGTAAATAATCTTCCCCGGACGACAATTTCAGGACTGGCATGGTCAGGTTACAGCTGAACTATAATGTCCTCCGAAAGTCATGCCAAAAAAGAAAAAAAACCAAACTGAACTGTTTTTTGGCATAGGGATAATCCTGCAAGGAGGGTTGATGAACAACAAGTCAATACGTTCACAAACAGAGGAATCAGCTCATCATTTGGGGACCTGCGCTGGTTTTTGGCATGACTTTTATTCAGTGTTTGCTCTGGTAACCTAATTTACATCTTGTTTTATTGTTGGCAGCGCGGTGCAGTAGGAAAAAAACCACAGTGAATAACTAAAAAAAAAAGGCCATAACGCCAAAGGAGAACGATATATTTCAGAACTGGCATGGTCAGAAAAGATTTGAGCTGAAACACTCTTAAGTCATGCCAGAACCGAGAAAACAAAGTGAGCTGTTTTTAAGAATCTGGATAATCCTCCAAGGAGGGTTGATGAACAACAAGTCCATACATTCACAAACTGAGGAGTTAGCTCATAATCTGGGGACTTGCAGTGATTTTTGGCATGACTTCATTCAGTGTTTGCTGTGGCAACCAAATTTACTTCTTGTTTTATTGTTGGCAGCGCGGTGCAGGTAAGAAAAAACACAGTAAATGAATAAAATTAAAGACCATAACGCCAATGGAGAACAAAATTATCTGTCCTGGAGGACAATTCCAGAACTGGCATGATCAGAAAAGATTTGAGCTGAAACTCTCTTAAGTCATGCCAGAACAGAAGAAACAAAGTGAGCTGTTTTTTAAGAATCTGGATAATCCTCCAAGGAGGGTTGATGAACAAGAAGCCAATACGTTGACAAACAAAGGAGTCAGCTCATCATTTGGGGACCTGCGGTGATTTTTGGCATGGCTTCTATTCAGTTTTTGCTGTGGTAACCTAATTTACGTCTTGTTTTATTGTTTGCAGCGCAATGCAGATAAGTAAAAACAACACAGTAAATAAATAAAAATAAAGACCAAAACGCCAATGCAGAACAAAATATCTGCCCTGGAGGACAGTTTCAGAACTGGCATGGTCAGAAAACATTTGAGCTGAATTCATACTCTTAAGGAATGCCAAAACAGAGAAAACAAAGTGAGCTGTTTTTAAGATTCAGGATAATCCTACAAGAAGGGTTGAAAAACAGCAAATCAATAGGCTGACTAACAAAGAAGTCAGCTCATCATTTGGGGACCTGCGGTAGTCCTTGGCATGGCTGTTTTTCATTGTTTGCAGTTGTTTCCCAATTTATTTCTTGTTTTATTGTTTGCAGTGTGGCGTACGTAGGGACAAGAACAGTAGGAAACTAAAAATAATAGCAAAAACTGAAAACTGAGAAGAACGCAATTTCCCTGGAATCAATTTTAGGACTGGCATGTTCTAGTCACAACTGGACTAAAATGCCCTCCCAAAGTCATGCCAAAAAAAGGAAAACAAAGTGAGCTGTTCTAAAGCATCAGGCTAATCCTCTAAGGAGAGCTGAAGAACAACAAGTCAATACGTAGACAAACAAAGAATCAGCTCGCCATTAGAGGACCTGTGGTGATCTTTGGCAAGACGTCTTTCCAATGTTTGTGTAAGTCTTTCGTGATGGACGAAGTATGGATAGGGACAGAGGGTATTGCAGTCGATTCTTGTTAATCGCAATTCGCTAAATATAACATTTCACTTTATAGTCATTTTGTTTTGTTGTACGAAGTTCACACACACACACACACACACACACACACACACACACACACACACACACACACACAGCGCTACCTGAAAGCTCCCGCTTAATGTCAACCTATCAACCACTAAACAGTGCATGAAGGAAGTTCTGACCAGAAAGAGTCGGCTCGAAATCTGGATAAATATTAAATTTAAATCACCATGAGAAGATTATGGATCAAAGCTATAATTTACAAATTAATATCTAATTTGATATTATTTGTCTAGCTTTTGCAAGTGACGAGATTATGTAACATGGGGCATGAGCGCAGGTTTATGAATAATTAAGAGTTGACATGTATGCAGACAGCAACAATTACAATAATGGCAACATCCACAACAAGGGCAACAACAACAACAACAACAATAACAACACAACAACAACAACAACAACAAACGACACGCCACCACCACCACAACAACAACAACGACAGCAACAACAACAACAGCAGCAGCACGACGAGGGGAACGAGTTCATGTCACATCTATAATATGCATTTCATTACAAACCGTCTACATCCTTGAAATCTGATGTGCAACCATTTTAGTCAGTGCTGACTTGAGTGGCGGCCTTAGTTTTTGTATTTACAGAGACCCTATATTTTCTAATTTTCTAAAACTAGACTAATGATTCATTGCAAAGCTTCTTGTGATCGCCAGTTGTTGTTTTGAATTTTCTGAAATTTTTTAGGTTGCGTTGCTTCTCTCGGTCAGAGTTCACGGATCAAAGGTCAAACCACGCGTTGTTGTCTCTCGTCAGTAAGACTGTGTACGTATGAGAAATTCGCAGGCCATTCGAAGAATGGGTGTTGTTACTACTTCTAACAATAGCAGCAGCAGCAGCAGCAGCAGCAGCAGCAGCAGCAGCAGCAGCAGCAGCAGCAACAACAACAACAACAACAAAAGCAAGAATAAATAACAGCAAGAGTGGGACTAATAACGATGAAAATAATAAATGTTCGATACACCTGGCCTTGCTCTATATACATAACTCAATGACGCTGGAAATTAGACACACTCAAAAGGCTTAATAACCTTCAAAGGCTTCCACCTACTCGGCCTTGGCTTACACAACACATTTCCATTTGCTAATCTCACTAAAAAAAAAGCAATTTTGCATCATTTTAAACATTCGTTTCTACATATCAGTAGTCTGGACACATCGCGATAAAAAGAAGTTGCAACTATCCAGTGAAATTTGTGTAGAAAGTATAAGGCTTATACTCCGTAATTTCATGTGACTTTACAAATACTATTGCCTTAGTAGGCCAGATCACTACAGGACTTTCTCAACTTCCCAGGGAATATATAGTGCCGCTGTCATTTACAGGCGCTGATCACTTGCATTCTAACAATATCTTTCACTGTCGATAGCCAGGTACCCATTTTACAAAATGATGGAATGAAACAAAAATGTTATTCAAAATGTTTTCTCAAGGCACTTTCAATGTGACAGTTTTCGGGGAATCGAACCCATGACTAACTCATTGTCCCATCCCTCTAGACGCTGGTCCAGGTTTCCCTCCGTAATAAAGAGGCACGTGACAGCATGCCTACATCATTAAAATATTACTACACTGTTTTTATGCCATATGAACTTGACCAGTGTTTTGCTATCTTCGAAACGGAACATTTAGATCTACCCCAGAATCTGCCCATGACCCCTACCCCCCTCATCTCTCTCTCATCATCTTCTACCAGCCTCCTCCCACACACACACTCTGCAGGAGCTTTTCGGACCTGATAGAAATGGTCTCCTTATCCGACATTACAGAAATTGTACTGATGCAGTGGTCTCCGCTTAAAATGACAACTCCGGTTAATCGCAACTCTACAGCAGCAAAGGCAGACGGCAATTATTTTAAAAACATAGTCTGAGATTTAGGAACTCTACGTAAAAATATTTCCGTTTTCTTTTTGGTTTATGCAACCACTTCATCAAAAATTGCAAATAAGCCCATTGGGATAAAACAGCATTGACCATTATAATATATGATCTTATCATCTGTTGCCAGTTGCCCGGAAATCCAAAATAGTTCTTTAATTACTGCATTTAAAGTTATTGAAAAGGTTAAACATATAAAAAAAACTTCAATACGAAGAAAAGGCAAAAATTGACAATCTGTCAGGGAATAGAAAAAAACAAAAAAAACAAACTCGGAGTGAATAATGAACTTTTTATTAAAATTCAGGTAATGTTTACTATTCTTCAGACCTGTATGTTACTGATGGAAATTGAATGTCTCATGCGCAGATGGCAAAGATAACAGAATCTATAACATATTTTCAATCACAGTATAGACCAGTTTGGATTTACGAGAACGCGGTGTTTATTGACTTCGTTTGAACTCGATATGCCTGAAGAATGTTAAAAAAAAAAGACTCTCATGAAGAAATCCCACTTAAATGCAAGGTTACAAGAAAATGAAAAACGCTGCGAGTAAATGGCGCTGGGAATTATCACTTTTCATGGTATAAACATGTAGAAACTATCTTTCAGTTTAGGATAAAAAATGTTGTGATTAAGCAAACTGTGCAGTTAGGCTGATTTTACTTAAACGGGCGTGAACTGCGTCTGTAGAAAACTGGAAGCTGCGAAGTAAAAAAACATACAATGTAGACACAAGTAATCTTTATGTGCGCCGTGCTGTTTGAACATGTTAGGTTTATGGGATTGGCCATTGGCCTGCAAGCGGGGATTGTTGAGGACCAAATAGGCGCCGTAATCAAAGCGAGCCCGCCCTTTTGTCCAAATACGTGGACATGCCTATTGATAACAACATTTTTTTTTTGTTGATGGGAGCAAATTTGCCTGTGCTAAAAAAGATATATATATGTGTATTTATATATATATGATATAAATAAAACAGCTGATGCCAATATCTTGTTTTGTGTCCAGGAAAGAGACCGGTCACCGCATCTGACAATCTTACTGGTTAGAAATGTGGCAGACCCAATCGAAATGGCGAATTTTAACTTTTTGTTGTGTGTTTTTGCATTTTCTACCTCTAAACGTATTCGGTGTCCCAGGTTCGGCTTCTTCAAATCAGCATAAATTATCAGTAAAGATCGGTTAAGTCGAACTTGTATAATATAAATGTGACTATATACCATACAATGTAAAAATTGCAGTACAATACAATAGAATACAATAGAATACAATACAATACAATACAATACAATACAATACAATACAATACAATACAATACAAGTTTTTTTGGAGAGAGAGCGAGAGATCTTAACCAAAACGGAATATTAAGCGGTGGGATCACGAGCGAAAACATCCGCATCTTGATAACATAATATATTCATAACTCTATAGAAACGCCGGTGATAACGTACATGAGTGTTCTTTGTACGAATGAACAATATGTTTATACTGAAAACTAAGCAAAACTCAAGATCGATTTGTAAGCGGTCTAGCGTCGTTATCGCTGCCCAGATCGACTTAAAACTTGGCCTGTGATTTCCTTTTGTATCGAACACGTTCCTTAAATGAATTTCGTGCCCACTGATGACGTGGAAGCAATGTTTTTCATTTGGGTGGAGAAGGTAATTTTACTCTCCATTAACGCGTTTACTTCGGCCATTGCTAATGCATCTTAAACTGTCGTCAACAACATTTTGTCGCACGATGGTAAATGTCGAGTGCTGGTGCGAGTTTTTTTTTTTTTTGCAAGCAGCAATCTAATGGTGCGTATCGGTATGGCCCAGCAGAAAATAAGGAATAGTCTAGACTGGATAAACTGGCCTGATACAGTAAATATTCACGCAGATTTGACATAGGCCGTAATTCTAACCTACAGAACAAAAACATTTTCTATCTACCATTTGAATTTAAACATGGTTTTTGCCTCGGATTTAATGCAAAACATTTGAAAAAATATGTCATGAACTAATCTGAATAATAGTCAGCGTTTCGTGTCTTGACACTTTTTCAAGATTGGCAATAAAAATAACGAGATATACAAAGAAAAGCAAGTGAAAAGGATTCTGAGGGCTAACAGGAATATAAACAGAAATAGAGCAACACAGAGACAGAGTGAAAAGACATGAGAATGAATTTACCATTCGAAGGATAATGGATAATGTAGAGAAGAAGTGGGCATATGGATTTTCAAGACACTGATAGACGAGAAGACTTTTTGACATGAGACGTAAAATGTGTTACCTTCACACCAAACTGCATAATATAGCAATTTTATCTACGCTTATGAATGAAACGTATATCAATGTAAGGCACTGTGCCCTTTCATGGTAAATAAAGGTTGATTTTATTATCTTTTAATCTTTAGAAATATGAGATGTAAAACATGTTGCCTGTGCAAGGATTTCACACAAAACAGCATGGTAAAGCAATCTCCGTATCCTCCCTTATGAATAAAAATATATACATCAGTATATGGCACTGCACCCTTTTAGAGTAAATAAAACATGATTTTATCTTTAATAAAAATTACCTTTCAAAATGTAGGACACGTTGTATTTACAAGACTCCGCAGGGAAAAACGTACATCAGGACGGGACATTTTCGAACCTCAATTTACACTTGCTCGATAAACGTGAAATGATGGCTCAAATTACATTATATTGGTATTGGACACATTTGTTCAAATTTACATTCCTTGAAACTCCATAATAATTGTATTTTGAACTACAAGGCTTTGTTGGAACATTACATCATGTGTTAGTGATCAGCAATGCTATTTGTAAACTGGCAGCAGAGTTGGTAGCTTGGTAGATGTGTGAAAAGGCATTCCCTAGGTTTAGATAAGAATCGGCAGGATGTCCCAGAGATAGAGCACTTGCCTCTTGATGCGAAAGGGCCTGGGGTTCAGATCTTGCTAATAACAGAATAGGTACCTGTAGTAAATGGCCTGACTGGGGTTAAAGCTTAGTCTCTAACGCATAGCCATACATGCGCCAAAAACACCCACTAAAACCTACCATTAATATGATTATGAGGCGTACAAACGTATAATTATTATCACAATGGACATTGCCAATTTTATGGGAGCATGAAGGAATCTTTTATAAAACCGATTCTGTGTTGATACAGTGTAGTATTGCTAATTCTCGGTTGTTTTACCTCCGTCTCCTGCTCTTTTTTTGATGAAAGTAAGTGCGGGTGGGTGTACTCGTATAAGCAAAGGGATAGAAGTTTGCAGGTGACATGATTTGCCGTGTCGTCCCGTGTAGTGCCAGCGGCGGATCAGTGCCCAAACAGATAAAGAGGTGGTGACAAAAATAAATTATATAGACACAGACAGAGAGAGAGAGAGAGAGAGAGAGAGAGAGAGAGAGAGAGAGAGAGAGAAGAGAGAGAGAGAGAGAGAGAGAGAGAGAGAGAGAGAGAAAGGTCAGCATAAACTGATATCATCCACGTAAAAATAGTACAGTTAAGCTGACCACGGTATTTCCAAAACATTGTTACTATAATTAGTATCTAACCTAGTTTGCTCCACTTTAGCCACTGAATTAGAGTTTTTACAAATCGAAGTTATCCTGAAACTATAACACTATCCAGTAAGCGGAGCTACAATAAGCTATTTGTAAAGAAGATTTACACATTTAACGTTATCTGACAAAATCGCTTATCTTTGCCAAAACTGTATTTGAGAAAACTGAATGGTTCAGTTTGAGTATAGCCTTCGCTTCAATACAGTTTCTATTGCTTCATCCTGGACATTCTCAGTTTTGCAGAATTATTTTGCTGTGAGTTGAACATAGACATGAAGATCACAAAGGTCACATGCAAATAAAAGAGTGATTTTGGCCCGAAAACCAATATAAGGCCTTTTGTCGGAGCATCGTTTTGTCCCAAAACAGTCCACAAAATTTATGTAGCTCATATTGTATCTTAATCCGCCATACATTTCTGAACCTCAGTGAAAAAGAGCTGAAAAGAGGAACAAAAACACAAGAGTTTACTTATTGATAAAATCTGATGATTCGCTATAAGCGTTAAATAAGCGCTTCGATCTTTCATCTTTGCCTGTGTGCATTCATCCGTGAAAGGTGGAAATACGCAGTGAAAAGATATGCTCTACTTTACATAATCGTTTATTAGTTGCGATTATGCGGAGGGTGAGATTAAACAGTGTTGGCGATATACGTATAACAGTTTATTTTGCGTGTTTTGCCTGAAAGCTGTTGCTATTAAACGTGTGATTAAAAAAAATATGATAATACTAAAAATAATAATAGGAATAATACTAATAATAGTGATACTACTGCCACTACTGCTACTAACATCATCATCATCCTCATCATCATCATTATCGTTTCACCATCATCATCATTTAAAACTGAGAAAAATAAAAAGCTCAACCTTAATTCAAAGAATTTATAAAAAATTTAGTTAAGGAATAAGAACGAAAACTACTTCTAAACGCTTCGGTTCTAATTCAGTAGAATTCAGACATCATTATCATCATCATCAACAACAACAACAACAACAACAACAACAACAACAACAACAACAACAAACAACAACAACAACAACAACAACAACAACAGCAACAACAGCAACAGCAACAACAGCTGCGCAACAGTCACAAAAGTTGTTTACCAATAACTTAAAGCATCACTCAGTCATTGATGCTCACACTGAGGCCATTAAATCTACGGGATTCTTTGTACTAGTTGACAGACTCAAAAGGTAAATAGACGTCACGTTGGCACTCCTGGCCATAACAAAAAGGCCAGAAGGATCAAGAAGATGAAAAGTATAGAAGGGAGGGGAAAGAACCCAAGAGGAGGGAGTCCAAGTTGCCTCCCCTTGTCCTTCGATCTTTGACACCTTGTTGATATTTTATATCAGTGTTCTGTTTGCCCTTGTCTTAGGGGAGAGAAGCTCTGCAAACACATTGTGACAGAACCTTAAACACTTTTAAGTCTTCCTCACACATTGTGAATCAGCCTTTTAACACCGTTAAATCTTAGTCACACATAAGGGAGCTCACTCACTCCAGTGTGTGCCCTTGAAACTGAGTGGGAGGAATGTCATTGTCTTAAGAGTTGTCCCCCTGAATTTATTGTCACTGTTGTGATTTGTGGACGTCAAGAATCAAGGAGGAGGTGTTCGTTTGGCAGAAGAAATGAAAGAAATTGACCTTTTTTTATGTTTTGTCTTTCGATACTTTTCGTGCCAGAAAAGATTCAAGATTCAACGTCTTTAATAGGCTCTGGGCCAATAACACAAGTTCAATACATGATCTGTATCAAATCAAATAAAGTGAAGACGAAGGCAAGGAAATGGCAAAAGAGAAAAAAAGAATGAAAAAAAAAAGAATATAGCAGAAAGAAAGAAGGAAAGAAGAAACGTATGCGCTAGAGTTGATGGTCACTTTTCATTTTCTCGCCATTCTCTCATAGTCTCTCATCCAAGTCACTGTGTCTTTCGTGCGTCATCATTCTCACTTCTTCTCATATATAATCCCCATGGTTGCTCTCTTCCACCAGGGTCGCCGCCCTTAAAACTGTTTTTGGTGACATCAAGAATCTTGGTGAGGGTGTTTATTTGGCACGAGAGATAGTTGAAACTGACCTGATTTTTTTTTACGTTTGTCGCGACAAAAGATGGACGGCAAACGGCGACTGTAGCCCTTGAAATGGACAACAGTTTTGCTTTTTCATTATCCGCATATTGCTTGGAGAAAGCAAATAGTGTGCTACTTCTTATCTTCTTCTTCTTCTACTACTTTCCGGACATAGACTATCTGATAAATAGTTGTGATGTGGTGGTGCTGACTTGCTTCAGAAAGTCGGCTGTTATCTTTCTTTTTGCGCATCTGCCAGCGCCGCCAAGCCTCATAGCTCCCTCTCGGAGGCGGCTTCGTCTGGCCAAACCCTTTTTCTTATCGCTGTCCAGATATAGCCACTCCTGTAGAATGTGCAATGGTGTTCACTATCCTTCGTTTAAGAATGCAGGAGCCTAATTGGTCGAACAAATTGGACTATCAGTGTCGATAGTCGATTATGTAGAAATAATCATATAACATGAAACCACGCCCCAAAAGTGGTGAAATCCAGTTTTGAATCTGTAAAAAAATAATAATTACAGGCAGTGCTTCCCAGTGGCTTCAGTGGATTTATTTGTGAGGGCCTGTGATCTGCAAAAATTTTTAACCCCTTTTCATGCAATTTAAAATTGTGAAAAATCCAAATGAAGCCCCCC
>JAWQUT010000155.1:1088771-1104518 GCA_033807755.1 Ellobium chinense
CTTTGGTTCTTAGCGCAATTTTCTGTGCCCTAATTTCTTTTGGGTCCTTTATTGCGTCTCACTGTTTCAATAAAAAAAACTTATTGTAACGGGATATGACAAGATGCTCATGGTTTGTTTTATGTACATGTATAAGACATAAGATTTATATTGGGAAATTAGCTGAATGAAGGATGAGAAAATATATAAAGCTCTAGGTATGATGTTATGAAAAAATTGGATCTTAATACAGAAGGAGATATCTTAAAATCTTATGCAATCTGACAAAGAAATGGTTTAGAATTTTGGTTCCGATCGACGATATTCCTTGGATATATGGGTGTGTGACACATTTTTATTATTTTTTTTTTCAGCAACAACAAAGTGATAAAGAAGGCAACAAGAGCATCTTATTTTCTGCATATCTTAATATAACAGGCCATAGTTTTATATCGTCACAGATATGTAGTTAGCTTATCTCATTTTAGGAAGTTTTTAAGAGGGATAAAAAACTATTACACAGTTCAAAAAATTAACGCCAGTCTCCGGGCTGGTGCTGTTTTTAAACGATAGCTTTGTGGCTTTCTAAATTGTCTTTGATATTTGAGGAAATAAATAGGTTGTAGATAACACAAAAGTAGTACAGTCTGTTTATGATCGTGACGATGTAAGAAACTCTTAATTTTTACTCAGTTTAGTTAAAATTTAAGGTATAGATAGACACTTTTGCTTTGAATGCAGATTTGCATAGAATAAGAATAAAACAGTCCAAAAATTGTGGCGTAAGATGTAATAACAGAGTGGAAGAGAACATTGCACATTTTCTGTTTGAGTGTCCAGCTTATGAAAGAATAAGAATCATTTTATTATTGGTCTGTAATGGACTTACTGAAATGGTGAAAGGTGTGTATGGTAAATTTCTATGCCTAAATAGCCTAGAAAATAATTTTGTCTATTTTACATTCTGAGAAATCTACCAATAGTTTTATTTATAAAAAAAGATAAGTCAGCCTAGAATGTTTTTGACGACACTGTGTTAATGTACGATAATACATTTCAAAATACTAGAAAGTATGATACATGTATGACATATTTTATTCCATTATAAGAACGGTTACATTATCCCGCCCTGCCTGCCCTCGCTTAAAAAAATATTTGTAAATATGTTGTCTTTGTCCCATAATATAAATAAATTAATAAAAATCATAATTATAATAAATTAGCACAACTGAAGGATGGTTTACCAAAATCGTGCCAGTCCGTTTTGAATGCTTTCCAGATAAATGGAAACACTATAAAAGGCAACTGATTCTCACGAGTAAACATTGACATAAAATCAGCATAACATATCCCTAGAACTGTTCCGTAATAGTAGAGCAATGTTCTTTTGAATTCAAGGAGAAAAACTGCATTTGTAATGACATTATTGCCATAAGGCAGATAAAATGTCCTTATACAGAAAACGACACTTTAGTTAGAAATACGATACAGCCAGAGAACATTTCACAGTCTTGCCGTAACTAGTATCGTTGTGTACAGAGCTAGCTAACACACAGATCTCCAGTGACTTTATGTTAACCCTGTTGTGCCTGAATCAGATCTGACAAATTTATATAAGTCTTATCTGACTGACGCTCGTTACGCACGATGAGAGCGAGTTAGCTGGTTACGCCTTGTAATTGCCTCACTGGGCCTGGTGGCAGCCTGACCGCATTGATACCAGGCGAGATAGACCGGTCTGAGATGCTTGGGCAGGCCGCGTCGGCTGAGATCGTCATCCATATCACCCATTGTTATTAGTTAAAGTGACACAATCGGGTCTAATAGTTAATTTTTCCAACACATATCAACCTTTCTCTGGTCTGCCATCTTTTTCTTACAGTAAAAGGGGCATTCAAACAGGTTCATTTTTATTGTTTACTCGATAGATATGAGCCGCATACCTTAGTGATTTCTAAGTTCTAAACAACTTGAAGCTGACCAAACACGGACATAGTAGGCTTTACAAGATGGCCAGAGAGAAAGATATTTTTCTGTCTCAGCTCAGCAATATGCATGGGGACTCATAACATTTCTTACCTCTGAATTTAACGAAGAGAAGTACTACGAGGGCTGTCGAATACATTGCTTGAACGCTTGACCACACTCGTCAGGGTTTTGGCTTGGTAAATCCAATGAAAGCTCTCAGCCAGCAGCTACAGTGGCCTGCAGAAGAACTTACGAGTGATGGATAAGAAAAACACCACAATGGTCGGTTTCCTTTCTTTTTAGCAACAGCTCATCAAAATCGTCATAGAATTACAATGCTACAGCCAATGTTTAACATTCAGTACAATTTCGATGAAGAAAGTAAAACTGGATGGTGTTGTTTCGAGCTGAATTCATTCATAAATTCTCTTCAGATTCGTAGAAGTCGACTTGGAGATATTCAGGCTTGCTTCAGAGAAAGGCATCTGGTTGTTATTGTTTCTCTCGTTCTAAGCTCGGAGATCTTTTCATCCCCACCGCTCCACTCAGAATGCCGCGGAGCGAGTCTAACGTGGAGAAATTAAGCTCGAGAATTTCAAACTAGCGACTTTTTGCCTTCGCCGTTTTGTTGTCACTGTCAGCGGCGTTTTGCAGGTCAAATATTGCATCTCAGCGTCATCTGACCTCTACGGGCCAAGTCAAATTGGCATTGAGTTCGGGGCTCATGTTTGACAGTCATTTGTCTTGGCTCGGACAAGGTTCTTGCTATTATTTGGAAGTACTTGGTCAACTTGACTGTAGTGCTGGGCAAGTTTTTGAGGTTGACGATGATTTGAAGTCGAGCGATGTCGTGCTGCATAAACGTGTAGGAAGGTCCAAGAACAACTGGCGGGCGAAGTCGATACTGTTCGCATACCACCTATGGACAATCCGATTAGCTAAACATAATACAAAAGAGCATTTTGGCTTTTTAATTGACTTCTCTATTTAAAATTTAAAACCGAATCTTGTCCATGTTTTCTATAAGATTCTTGAATTACGTTTATATTCTATAGCTAACCCCGCTTAATAGCACATGCGGTATAATGGGAAAGGGGGCCACATTTACACACCATTGGCTGACGCTTAAAAGAGAAGGGACAAGAGAAAAGTGTGTCTTAGGTATTGTAGCTTTCTTCAAGCGATACCTAAAATATATAAATTTCAAGAGGTATCATTTGACAAAGCAATAAAACTTACAAGTACCGGAGAATTCGACTTAACATCTTAAATCTAAAGTACATATTACAGTCAAAATCACTGCGTGGTCGATTCTATGCGATCTTGTATTCGATCCCAACCAGCATTACATTGCAGTGGCCGCTCTGTAGAGCTGCAGGCGAAGAACAAGAAAAAATACCTTTTGTGTAAATATCGAAGTTCAGTGACTTTTTTATTGTTGTTTTTGCAGTTCCTTGGTCAGGTCTAGCACACGGCGAAGCTGGCACTGATACACAATATGCTTTTGTTGACTTTGTCGATTATAGAGGACTCTCCAACAATTAGCTGGACGCTCTTATTGGTCTCTGCAGTTGTCCTGCTACTCGTCGCAGGCACATGCCAAAGGTCATGGTTGATGTTGACGGCGCATGATGTTCCTCTTGATTGATTGACAGGTTTGACAGTTTTTGTTATTTGCTAATAATTTGGCTCTTGAGTGTGGAATGTGTTCGTGTGTGTGAGTGGGTGAAGGAGTGGGTGGGTGAGTAGGTATCTGCTTGCATGTCCACTACTGTGGGCGAGAGAAAGAAAGAAAAATAAGGGAGAAAGGGAGGGAGAGAGGGAGAGAGAGAGAGAGAGAGAGAGGGGGAGAGAGAGAGAGAGAGAGCTGTCTCTTATACACATCTTGTTGTTTCGAGCTNGAGAGAGAGAGAGAGAGAGGAAGGACCGATGCACTAATGTTTTTAAGTTCTGCACCAGCAAAGTTTATTCTCATTCCTCCTGACATGTTTTGTTACTTGTTAATAACTTGACTCTTATGTGTGAAATGTGGGTGAGAATGGGATGTTTGAATGAATGTCTACTAGCGAGCCTGCTGCTGTCGATGAGAGAGAACGAGAGAAAGAAGAGAGAGAGAGAGAGAGAAAGAAAGAAAGAAAGAGAGAGAGGCAAACTGGTCAGCAGATGACTTAACACAATGTTCATAATGAACCGACATTCTCATTGTGTCAGCAGATTCCAAGCTGAAAAGCTGGACAGCTTTCTCAAAATTTCATATCTAAAAAAAAATTGATACTGAAATTGAAAACGGATGTCAGAGAAGAAGAAGAAGTGAAAGTGAAGGTCAGAGTCTGCAATTACTGATTTCAATTTCTGCAGCTTGGCACAGTGCTTGACTCTTTGCTATAGGCTACAGCCTACAAAGTCTATTGGCTATACGAAATCTATTCATATGCATACAATAGTTAGGCTTACATAGTGGACCCTTCACCTCACCTTCACATCCATCAAAGACCAGGTGTGATTGTAGATTCTTGGCACCTATTAGAAACGCAAATTACTCATTTTGTACAACCCAATTAATCCGCTAATATATAAATTCTGACATTCCGAAACTGTTTCTCATAAATTGTCAGGCAGAATGTGCGATTTAAAGTTTATTTAAAATACAGTGTGTATTTTCTAGGCTCTAAAGCAAATATCTACCCATGTCCATTTATAAATTCTTACTGTCGACTGGTACTTCCTTTCACATTTTCGTCTTGGTGATCACGATGTTTTCCCCACAAGAATCTGAAAATTATTGGCGCTAAAAACATTTACCCCATTCCTCTCTTTTGTTGTACAGCACTTTCCAGCTTCCTCTGTTGGTGTCTGAAATTGTTCCGTTGCAGATGTTTTATTATCCTGGTCATAGCGCCCTTCACATAGCAATGTCAACAGGCTATGGATTCCATCCCACTATCAACAGCTCTTTAGCTCCATCATCTTCTCATTTTAGAACCATCTCTTTAAACATGCTCATTTACACGACTTGTTGTGTCTCTTCGCCCCTTATCCTGAAATTTAAAGATAGCGCGTTCCTATGCCCAATGTGGAATCACATTTACACACGGTACGCTGTCCTACTGCCAATCAGGGTATGCAAGTTTGAGGAAGGTGGGAGAGGGANGGGGGGGGGGATGTGAGTTTCTCGACTTTGTCTACCAATTTTTTTTGGATTCTCTGGGTTCGACCCCTGTCTCTTAGCATTAGCACAGATGTTTGTGAAAATCCCATAATATTTTTTCTCTTAAATGCATAAACCTAAATCTAAAATTAATGCATAATTATGTTGCCAGACACTGGCAGTGCGTACATCTGACTGTTCGAATTCTTTCATGCTGAGTATACCAGGACTCTCTTGCACATTACTTGTTTGAAGGGTCTAAAGGCAGGATTAGATAAAAGAAAGCACACATGAATTCTTAGACAATGATAATGTCTTGAAAGTATCCCAAGATTGTTCGTTCCTCTTTAAACTTATCCCTTAACTTTCCCCTAACCCTAAATCAAGCACTATGTGGGATAGCAACGAGATATCGCCTCCGTCATTTGCCCAAATTCCGGGCTAAATTCAGGTTTAATGAATCGAATGCGGTGTACAAAAACGCAAACTACTGTATATGAAATTAGATTTTGAAGTTGCAAAAGCCAAATTGGAAAGTAAAGAAACTGGACAATCAGATTCAATAACAGCAGAGTATAAAATCTGTCCAAATAATCATGTAACATGAAACTACACGGCAGAGGTGGTGAAATTTAGTCCTGAATTTGTAAAAAGAAAATAATTGTTTCAGGCACTATTTCTAAATGTCTCCAACGGATTTTATTTGTGCGAGCCTCTGGTCTGCTTAAAAAAAAGACAAAACTTTTAACCACTTTTCATTCAATCAAAATTGTGAAATACTTAAATGAAGGACCCTCACCGTAAACAGCATATAATTTGAGCACAGTGGTGGCACCAGACCTGCAGACCAGCCTTGGCCATCTTGGACCTTTCTTGTGCTTCGAGGAGAGATTTTTATTAAATGGCTCTACAAGGCTTTTAAAATCCGGCTCCTGCAACCTAAAGGGCGGTAGTGCAAAGACACTGAAAAAAAAACCCCACCAAACTGTAACGCAGATTGAAGCAAAGTATTCCGGCAGTATATCTGGTAGAGCTGTCACGTCCTAAGCCCTCGCCAATGAAGCTGAGGAGGGAAGAGCAGGGCGATCCGTTAGTTGTTTCTTATGACATTTCAGCAACATTTCAGACTCATTACTTTACGTTTGATTCCTCACACTTGTCTGGTCTCAACTCGCTCCTAAGAACTGTCACCTATTTGCCGTTATGGATGAGTTCAGCAAGTGCCACTGTTTACTCATGAACAACTTCAGGGCGTCAAAACCAACTCAGATCAGAAAGTGGTAACTTTGGAGTCAAACTTTCTTCCGGGATTCTCATAATATCGACTTTCTGATTTTGGAAGATTGCGACGACATGTGAAGTTTGGATTCCGGTGTGGAGTTCTAAATACTCCAATCACAAGATATTATTAGACGTTGAGAAGCATCATGGAGGAAGGAGTTTGTTTGTAGTCCCGTTAAAAAGTGCTTGGAATGTCCTGAGTAACAGCTTCCATCTTTCTCTTGTTAGTTTGGGCAGCTTCTGTTGTGATAAAGACATCATCCGTCTAAAATTGTGTACAGATGCAAAAAATACTTATTAACCCTTTCGCTACGTTAGTTTCCAAGTGATAATTTTCCAAATTACCATGATCTCTTTAGCATATTATACGTGGGGTTGTTTGAGTTAAGGTTTACTGGTCGTTTGCACGATTATGGCTATATTGCGTCCCTATGTGTAGGAATAAATTCATAACATACGAAATAAACCGTACAGTTAGGCCGGATGTGACGTGGAAATGCAACTTCCGGAACTTATGTATAAATATGTCCAAAGGCTGACTAGACTAAACAGTTGAGGATGTTACGTACTTTATACATTGGGCAGGGGTTAACAATGTTTTAATGCTTCAACGAAAATGATACTAATGCTTTGTGAAAAGTAGATAGGAAATGTTACGTTGCCTTTAAATATGTAAGTCCGTAAAAAGTGAATAGGCTGATATGACGTGGGCAAGGCTTTAGTAAAAAATAAAAGCTCGAAATAAAAACGTTGGAACAGAAAACAAACTGTGACAGATTGTCCTAGACGACGTTAAACAAGGCCTGATTGTATTGAAATAACCAGAAAAGCCAAGACTACAATATCGTATTTTACCATTCAATTACAAACAATATCATTAATGACAGGACAATGGAAAAAGTCATACATCAAACAAAAATGAATGAATGAATGAATGAATGAATGAATGAATGAATGAATGAATGAATGAATGAATCGTTGAGGTTCTGTAATGTCTAATATCAACTTCAATGAACACTGCTAATGTTTTAGGAGTTTTTCGGGATTACCGCATTGCTTTAACTAATGTATGGATTATGCATACGGTCAGTAATCCTTAGGAGGCGATGCCAAGATAAAAGCTGAATGAACTGTTTCTGAGCTGTCCGCTTGTCCTAACACTGACAGCTTGCTTAACTTTTTAGGCGGAGTATAACACCAGCATTCTTAAAAAGTCATTGAAGGCGTAAAACGTTCATTTCCTCAATGAAATATCATCGTAACTCATATAATCGCATGTTCACAGTTACGACTTAATTTCGAAAAACTATGCTAGTAGTGACAAGATATTGACCTCCCACGTATGAGTTAATCAGCTACGGGCTATTCACAGGCACGCACGCATTGCCAGTGCGAGCATCCGGAGAACTCACCAAGAAGAGAGGATGTGTACACTTTGTAGCGTAGTTGGGGTTGCTGCCAACCCAGGCTTGACTATCATGTGGGCACGACGTGAGAGAATCTTCCTCAAAAAAAAAAACAACAACCAAAAAACCGCTTACAATATTTTCAGAGGAAATACCAAAACAAATCGGTTATCCAGTAATATGATAATTTGTGGCTGACCGGCTGAATGGCTTAGTTTTATTGTTTGTCCCTTATAAGGATTTACAACGCTTATCGTGAAGGTCTACGATTTGGCAAGATGTCTTGAAATGGCAAGGAAGAATCAACAAAAGCATATTATTATATCGTTGGCCGNGGGGGGGGGGGTGCATTGAACCAAGGACTAGAGCTTATCACAGTCGCCGCAGGAGATGAAATAAACGCCAAGGGCAAGCCAGTTTCATTGGCTGACGAAAATTGCGCATACTTGTCAGCTGGATATCGAGTGCATAAACAGCGAAATCCAAAGCTGCCAAGCTGGCATTATGCCGCCAAATTCCACAATAAATTTGGTCACAATAACTTTGTTACAAGAAGGGCAGTATCAATGCACGTAGACGTGGCAAGAGTTTTGTTCCCTTCCCTTCGCCCCCTCCTCTTGCTCCCACCCTTTCCCTTTGGCAGCGCTGAAACACCATATCTAATGTGCTATATTTAACTCAGCTGCAATGGCGTAAAGATAGAAATGCCCTCACCCTTCCCTCATCCACCCACTCCATGTCATGTAATTAAATATGGACTACTATTACCCATGTATCAATTAGTTAACACTGTGAACTTGGATTTGATGCGTATGATATATTATGTATATGTTATTACCTTTTGTTACAAACAGCTGTTTGACGATCTGGTCTGTCCCAGAAGGAATGTTCAGGTATCGTGTCTCATGTATTCGTATGATATATTTCCTCTCCATTGAATTACAGGCTGTTGAACTCATGACAATTTGGGGACATCAACATTTCAAAGACATGTCGTCGCAAAGGGGTCAAAAATGGTCCAGTGATCCAAACGTAGATGGCATCTGTTTTGAATGCCAAAATTTGTGTACCCAAACAGAAAGCTCGTTGCATTGAGACTTGAGTTGACCAGATTAGTCTTAGGGCAGAATTTTAGGATGTGGGTCTTAGGTAGGCAACTCAGCATTTCAAAGACATGTCGCCAAGACGGGGTTAAGAATGGTCCAGTGATCCAAACGTAGATGGCATTCTAGTCTATCTTGCTCGCCAGAATCTGCGTATCCGAAGAGAAAGCTCGTTGCATTGAGACCTGAGTTGACCAAGGGTAGGCAACTCATTGTAAAGTAACTTAGGATCAGATAGTTCGAGAATGTTAGAGACTATTATATGATTTGATAACTTCATGGATGCCAGATTTTTAAATTGAAAAAAAAAAATTCTGTAGGATAAATAAGCCTCATGCAGTGCTTTCGGGAGGGGGGAAGGGTCGCTAGGGTCAGGTGACGATGGTAACTCAGTACCATAATTAATTCATCATACTGCATTTTGGTGTGAAATCTCCCATGTCGATCCCTAGGTGACGTTGGTTAAGTGATGGGCTAACTTACGCCATTTGAATCTGAAGAGGACAGATGGGACAATGGCATTTGGATTCATGACAGCCATAAGAGAGTCATAATAGGTGTTTCATTTCCTCTTACGTTGATCCAGTTTCATCTACTCCACAAATAAGCATTATAGGCTTACCTCGTTTCACCCTTCAACAAGAGGAATATTGAATTTCAGTAATGTCTCTCTAATCGTTGTTGAGACTTTCTACACAGTGAACTACTGCAGCTCTAGCCACCATTTTGACTATCTGTGAGTAAGTAACTACGTGTGAGGTGAATCTCAGTAGTGTCTTTCTAATCGTTGATGAGACTTTCTACGCAGTGAACGACTGCTGCTCCAGCCACCATTTTGATTATCTGTGAGTAAGTAACTATACGTAAGGTGAATTTCAGTAGTGTCTCTCTAATCGTTGCTGAGACTTTCTACACAGTGAACTACTGCTGCTCTAGCCACCATTTTGACTATCTGTGAGTAAGTAACTATACGTAAGGTGAATTTCAGTAATGTCTCTCTAATCGTTGCCGAGACTTTCTACACAGCGAACGACTGCTGCTCTAGCCACCATTTTGACTATCTGTGACTAAGTAACTATGTGTGACGTGGGTGTGGTCCTGTTCCTTATGGATTGATAGGTATTTGAGAAGCAAGGGATGACTTACCAACCTTCAAACCTACCATAGGTTCGACATTCTCACTTTCTGCACTTTTATATCATGACGTTCGAGCTTGACTTTCTGGTCGATAGACAAGATAGCAGATGATCCAAAAGATCAATTGTCTGCCCTATATTCCAACCTTTTTGAGGCATTCGGTATCACTTGTGAGGATTATAGAATATAACGCGACAGCATTAAAGACAGTCAATTCTTAAAGCTTCCAGTTTCTACAAACAAAAAATTATCTTACCACACTCGCATACCGCTCATGCCCTGACGGGATGCTTCAAAGACAAGAAAAGAAAAATATTTAAAAGAATTGAAAGTGAAAATTACACTACATATATCATATAAAAATAAATTCTCTTCTCATATATGGGCTTAAACACACGCACATGCAACCCACACAAACACACGTAAGCACAGAGAAAGTGCACTGTGCTTTCCCACACATTGTACAAACCTGCTTTTCTGATTTACGAGAAGGAAGCAGCAGAAGACTGTTGTATTAAAAAAGTAAAAATGTATTCTTTAAATAGAGTTTTGCCTTTTTAGTAAGATCTGGACACTGAAGCTTCTTAGTTTTCCAAAAGCCTTCTCGTAAAGTGTTCCCCAAAATGACTGATCAGGGGATACATGTATGATAGGTATTTTTCAAATCACTTCATGTTCATATGTGATTTTAGTACTGCAGGTAATCAGATCTTCTGAGGGTTATCATTATGATGGCTAGTATTCATTAAACAACACCCGGATTAAATGACACACATCCAGCTTGAGGTTTTCAAACTGCAGTTTATATCTTTAAAAAATTTTAACCCACCTCGTTTGGCCCAAAACCTGGCCCAACTACATGGCTAACTTAGAGTGATATACGGACTACGATATTATGGTTCATTGTACAAATCATTGAAAACCGTTGGATTTCTCAACCTGCCTAAACTTTATAGCCACATACAATTCATATACTTTCGAGGTGTGATGCAAACTCATACTTTCAGCCAGTAACGGGTGAAACAAAATACATGTGCGTCCTGTATTTCTAAGAATGACTAATGTTGGCAAGCACACCTTTTAAAAAAATGATGCACTGACTTTCAAAGCCATTCGAGATCCTGAGGGAGAAATTTTCCCTTGAAGTTTGTTTATAGTCTCCTGAGAATCTAAGTAAAATTTTCAATTCATTCTTAGAAGTAAGGTGAGAAACAGGAGCTTTTCTTGCTTACATCCAGTTTGCCCATACACATTGCTCATTGTTATAAAGACTTAGTGCGAAACAAAACATAAGAATTTAAACCAAAACACACAATGAATGCATGCTCAATCATCGCATTTTAAGACATAATCATACATATTAAATACATAGTCAAATGTTACACAAGCACAAGAACAAAAACACGTACAACGACCTTAATAATTTAAGCTGGATTATTTTATTTCACTGTTAAAATTTGTTGCATCAAAATGCCCCCCTCTGAGTTCTGATCCGAGAGCTGTCCCTGACCTTCTTGATTGAGTGACTACTCACAATGCGTGAACGGCGTCATATCAGTAATTCTACGTTCTGTTAAGGTTAAGACTCTATCCTACAAAATCGATTACGACTTGTGTTCGAGATCTGTACTGCACAAAGAAGACAAAATGTGATACGTCTTTTGACAACATCCCATTCAAACTCACTCAGGCGTTAAAGGCCATCGTATAGTATGACGTAAAGGAATCGATATTTATCTTCCTCCTCTGAATTTGAATGTCCCTCGTCCTTTCACGCTTAAGGCATACTTTGGTATTCGATTACGTGGATATGTAAAGTGCAAATCATTATCAACATCGTCGTATGTGGGTAAGGCTCTCTGGACAAAAGAAACGGAGAGCGTTGAAACTTAAAAAAAATAAAGCACTATTATAGGGTCATTGACCTATATTGGGCTATATAATTCAGCCCGCATTCTTCTCTTAAAACTCAAACCTGATCGGGCTTTAATAAAAGAACAAAGGCCGACTACAGATTCTGATACAAGAAGTTATAACAACAATAACTATCGGTGAATTTTGCTACAACAGTTGTGTTCAGACTTGTTCTGACTTTTTAATTAATGTAAATCTTTTAGGTGAAAGATGAAGATGGAGAAGAGGGAGAAGAAAAGTAAGGAAGAGTAGAAACCGAAGAAAGCAAAATACGATTTCGAGGGCAAAAGAAAAACGAAACAAAATAAAAGCATAAAAAAAATACGAAAATTCAAATGAGCAGAGATTGATTGGTTGACTAACTACCGGAAAGCTTGGTAAGAAATAAAATGTGAGAGAAAGAAGTAATCAATGGGGAGAGGTAACTTCACTAGATTTTCGTGACGACGACCAGGAAAGCGACTGATATATTGTCTTTCTTTTATTTGTTTGCTGGCTGCACAGATTAATACTATAGTCAGTTCATTATCCAAAGTACAAGTGCATGACAGCATCTAGATTTTTTATATTTGAGATTGATGATACAAAATGAATAAGAGAAGGAGAAATAGGGAGTATGAAGGAAAACAGACAGAAGAAACGACGTGTAAAAAAAAAGAGAACAGGGAAGAAAAAGGAAGTGATTAAGACTGTTCAGTGCTTTAAAATTTATCTCATATTAATAAAACGCTTCAGCCAAATTTGTGTCACAGATTTCTTGAGAACTACGTAACGTAAAAACATGTGATTTTCACCTAAATTCGTAGAAAAATACACTAAAGGTAACTATATACATCAGTCCTCTTTATTTTTGTTACCCTTTAAAAAAAAAAAAAGAATGTGTATAGCAACGAAATACAATCTCCGATAGATCTTTTCAATCCGTCCGATTCGCAAATCATCCAACTTTTTCACGGAGTCTAATGCATTCGTCTATGATGCCTTTCGGTGCGCTAGGTATTCTTTCCCCGCTGGTGCGTTGCCTGCCTGCCCATTTGTAAAATGGGGTGTTAGTCTTGTTCAATATAAAGTACGAGACTGGCGTGTCGTAGAGTTCGTGACGGCTGCTCTGTTGAGCTACGGGATAAGAGGGAGAAGGTCAACAAAGTGAGAATAAGAAGAAAGTAATTAATTGAAACCTTGAAGTGATTCAAATTTGATTTTTTTTTTTTTTAAGTTCAAATCGAATATTATAATGCTCACTTGTCATGTCATAAAGTTCGGAGCCGCATCAAACGCTCTGTAGAGCCACTGGGTGGAAATCAGAAGGAAGAAAAATAGAGAGAGCAAGAAAATTGAGAGCATTGAGTGTTTTGATTTTGTTTAATCATAATATGTTACAGTGCTGACTTGTCGGAAAGTTCTTAGGCCGCTTCAAATATTCTGTTAGGCTACGGCATTTTATTAAGATGAGCAAGAAAAAAGATAAAAAAAAATGAAAACTTAATTGAGACGGTGCATTTGAATTTATTTTTTCTGTTTTGTTGAATTCTAAAGTTACAGCGCTGATTCGACATGTCTTTAAGCGCGGGGGCCGCGTCAAAAGCTGTGTTACGCTATGGAATAAGTGCGAAAGAAGGAAAGAAATGAAAAGAAGAAATAATTATTCGAAACAGTACAGTGATTTGATCTTTTTCCTTGGTTGAAATCTAATGTGACAGTGTTGACATGTCACATCGAAAGATTTCGGAAGCCGCGTGAAATGCTCAACTGAGTCATAGCAAAAGAAAAAAAAGGAAAGAAGAAGAAATTAATTGTGACCTTTCAGTACTTTTACAATTTCGCAGGTCGCATGAAATGCTTTATGGAGCCACGTGATAAGAAAGTGAGAATTAAAAAATGAAAAGAAAAAAGAACATGACTGGGTTTGTTCAGTATTTTGACATTTTGGTTAAGATCTAATGTAACAATAGAGAACTTCCTCATTAACGATGAGATCTTACCTTCGTAAGAATTACACTAATTGTGCATGTCGAACGCTACAGAGGTTGCTTCCAGCTTCGATCAGACATGTAATTCTTACGATGGTAATAGATCCCATGGTTCATGCGCAAGCTCTCCAGTGTTTCGTTGTGTCGTAAAATTGGGAGGCAGCGTCGAGTGCTGTGTTGGACTACGCAAAAGTACGAGAAAATGGCAAAAAAAAAAAAAAGGAAAGAAGAAGGAATAATTGAGACTGTACAATGCATCGATTTTCTTCTTGTTGAAAAATAATGTTACGTTGCTGACTTGTCGTACCGTAAAGTTCGGTCCGTCACATACAATGCTCTGCATAGCTACGGGATAAGAAGGAGAAATGAAAAAAATAAAAAGAAAAGGAAATTAGCTGAGATCTTTCAGTGCTGTTAGATTTGGGTTAGAATGTATGGGAACAATGCTGACTTGTCTTGCCCTGAAAACTCGGAAGCCACATGAAATGCTGCGCTGAGCTACGCAATAACTGTGACAGAGTAAGAAAATAAAAATGAAAAGAAGAATAAGTTAATTGAGATCGTTATGTGCTTTAATTTTGTTTTTGCTGTTGTTAAAATCTAATGTTACAAGTGCTGACTTGTCGTGCCGTAGAGTTCGGGGCCCGTGTCGAGTGCTGTGTTGGATACAGCACAAGAACAATAAGAAGACAACAACAACGTGAAAATGAGAAGTTAACTGAGATCGCTCAGTGCTTTGGATTTTTTGTTGTTGTGGCTAAAATTTAATGTTACAGTGCTGACTTGTAGTGCCGTAGAGATGGGAGGCCGCATAGAGTGCTCTGCTAAGCCACGGGATAAGAAGGAGAGAAGGAAAAGCCGAAAAGAGACCGTACAGCGCTTTGATTTTTATTTTCCCGTGGTTCAAATCTTATGTCACAGTGCTAACGTGTCATGTCGTTAAGTGTCGAGGCCACATCTTAATGCTCTACTAAGCCACAGGATAGGAAGAAAGAACTTATAAAAAAGAGCCAAAAAGAGAAAGAAATTAATTTAGACCATTCAGTGATTTTTTTTTTTGTTGTCTTTAAAATCTAGTGTCACAGCGCTGACTTATAGTGCCGTAGAATTAGAGGCCATGGCGAAATCTGAGTTAAATATGGAATAAGAACAAAAAGAAAAACTTGTGAAAACGAGGAGAAATTAACTGAGATCACTCAGTGCCTTGACTCTTTTGTTGTCGCTAAAATTAATGTTACAGTGCTGACTTGTCATGCCGTAGAGTTGGGAGGCCGCGTCAAGTGCTTTGCTGAGCCACGGGACAAGAAGGAGAGTAGTAAAAGGCGAAAAAAAGGAGAAAGTAAACGGTGCTTTGCTGTTTTTCCTTTACGTGAAATATCATGTCACAGTGCTAACGTGACATGTCGTAAAGTTCGGAGGCCATATCTTAACACTCTACCGAGCCACTGACTAAAAAAAAAACAAACATGAATAGGAGAAAAAATTAATTGAGACCATTCAGTGCTTTGAATTTTTTAGTGCTATTAAAATATAACGTTAACGCGCTGACTTGAAGTGTCGTACAATTAGAGGCCATGTCGAATGCTGTGTTGGATACGGAATAAGAACAACAAGAAAACAACGTGAAAACGAGAAGAAATTAACCGAGATCGCTCAGTGCTTTGAATTTTTTTGCTGTTGTTAAAATCTAATGTTACAGTGCAGACTTGTCGTGCCGTAAAGTTGGGAGGCCGTGTCGAGTGCTCTGTTGGGCTAGAGTAAACCTCGTGGAAACGACAACAAACAAACAGAAGGGCAACAGCTGTGAGGGGACAAAGTCTAGTTGAAGGAGTGTTTGACGT
>JAWQUT010000155.1:1105662-1118957 GCA_033807755.1 Ellobium chinense
TCCCCTGCTCCAGGCAATAGATCTTTATGGCATGAGTGAGTGAGTAATGCTTAAAACAAAGGACTGATCGCAAGTTCCAGGAATATGAATGTTATTGGTGAGCAGAGAATTTGTGATAAAATGTGTAGAAGTGGCAGACACCTATGTGTGTGTGTGTGTGTGTTGAGGATGGGTACATGCTTGCGTGTATGCATGCGCGTGTATGTGTATATGTGTGTTGTGTGTTTGTGTGTGTGTGTATGTGTGTGTGTGTGTGTGTGTGTGTGTTGGGAGGTGCATGCGTGCATGCATATAATAATATGTGCTCGCGAATGTGTGTGTGTATGTATGTGTGTATGTGTGGAGAGAGAGAGAGAGAGAGAGAGAGAGAGAGAGAGAGAGAGAGACAGAGACAGAGAGAGAGAGAGACACAGAGAGAGAGAGGGCTACATTTATTTCGTTACTGTCATTACCTACATTGGACCTTCCTTTAATTCCGTAGGCGGTCCTAAACAAAGGAAGTATCAGTCTCTTAAGTAAGTCAAAATGGCTGCGACATATGCGGAAGAGCTAGGAAATAGCGCGCTGACTTGCGAGTCGTGTTTGCTGTACCTATAACCTTTGCCTCATTCATAAGCGCAAATACCATCCTTAACCCTTGAACTATTCTACTCCAATCCAAGGTCTTTGATAAAAAGTTCCGCTAACAAATTTGAAATCGTAGATGGTGGTCCAAATTTGCCGCGCTGTCACTTCCAGTCTACGCAAAAAATGCACAATTCTGACAAAGGTCAAGTAGGTGCGCAAACTTCCTCACTGTGACAAGCGCTGCAGCAACCAAAAAAAACTTACCTCAGATCTGCAAAGCATATTGGCAAGTCCCTCCTGTCCTTGGCTGTTATCATTTAACTCTGTGTTATTTTCGCTGCTATTGTTTGTCAAAGAGTTAAGACACTCCTCACGTCTTTCTTTATCTCCATCTCTCTCTCCTTCAAAGTTTAAAGAAAAAAATTTTTTTTCACCCCGTTATGTTGGTTTATCCAAACAATTTTTATTGTCTGTTTCTGATTGTGTTCATGAGTGATCTTTCTAGCCCTGCTATTATGAGAAATTTGCCAGATAAAACTAAAGAAAATGCCAAAGGCTTCTTTTAATGTGTCAAAAATATGTACATTTTTTTTTATTATTAAGAGAGATACTCTGATATAATTACATACAGACGAGCCAATGCTCTTATGAACCAAAACACGTCACACATGAACTGTGAGCCAAAATGTATCTGAACCTATTGTTTTCAAATTTATAATGTACTCGTAATTGAAATGAAATCGGTATATGTAAAACAAAAAGACCCACATTCCATTTACATCGAAAACCATTGTTATCGCTAGTAGAGTCTTTAAAAACAAAAGAAGCCAAAACATCACCAACTGTTTCCTTATGTCAGTTTTTTTTTTAAGCCAAAGATCTGAATTCTCAGGTCAAAAACGTTCACATCTGGCAAACTTGCTCTTTCATTCCACAATCAACGATACTCTGCATCCACATCTTCTTAGAAAGAGAGATAAAAAACATCTGAAGGAATTAATTATTCAATACCTGACACACTGGTTTCGGAAGTTATCCCTGTGATCTTTCTTATCTTCTAAAACAAAAAACGTGATCTTTCTTGTCCCCTAACAAACATTCTTCAAGGAGAGTACTTTTCCCGTTGTTTACGAGAAGAAAGAAAAACTACCCAATAAAACTCATCAAAGACAAAGGATATTAGAATAGATCTACACTATAATACCTAGGCTGAATCAAATATTTTTATAGGTAGAATATCAAGCCTCGGGAAGCTGCATTACACAGTGGTAAAGCACTCGTTCACCCTTGATATCTACGACGTCATGCGCCCACATAATCCACTTTAAAGAAAGGACACGGTAATGGAGTAGTCTTTGCAATTAAGTGGATTTTTAAAGGATCATGTTCCAATGAATAATTAATCGATATGAAGGCTTGGCGTACATCTGGGAGCAATATCAAAATTGTAGTATAGCTTTTGAAAATTTATGGCTTGATATTTACGACTTAATTAATGCAAACGCTCTGACACAGGGTTGCTATCACTAATCTGGACGTTTGATGTTTTTCATGTACTGAAGACGTCGAAAGATGTACGAGGGGATCCGGATGTCCGAAAAGTAAGGGACAAATATTTACAAATGAGCCATGTTTATTAGGAAACAAAACGAAAAAAAATTGTCCATAGAATATCTGCACTACTCTGTTATACACTACTCTGTCATCACCAAGGCTGATGTGAGTGTCCCATCAGTGCATGGTCACATAAATTCGCTCCTTGAAGAACGCGCCGTCAAACAGCTGTATACAGGTTGCAGGGACCTAATTGGTAAAAAAACCCCAACCAAACAAACAATAATAGCAGAGTATAAAACCTGCTTTTTGCACAGATTGTGTAGAAATAATCGCATAACGTGAAACCACATCGCAAAGCGGTGTAATTCAGTCCTGAATTTGGACAAAAAAAATACTGTTACAGGCAATGTTTTCCACTGGCTCCAGCAGATTTCATTTGTGCAGGCCTGTGATCTGCAAAAGAAGGTCAAATTTGTAACCCCTCATTAAACTTTTGAAAAAATCTAAATGAAGGACTCCCACCGTAACCAGTATATAATATGAGCACAGTGATGGCACCAGACCTGTGGACTAGTCTTGGCCATCTCGGAAGGTTCCTGTGGTTCGAGGAGAAAGCTTAATTAAATGGCTCAAAGAGGCTTTTACAGTTTAACTCCTGCAACCTGTAGCCATTCGTGCACTTCTGCAACAACAGCGTCATCAGTGTCGAACCGCCTCTCGCATAAGAGTTGTTTAAGGAGTCTTAAGTCCAAACATATAGCTAGTTAAGAAGCCAAGTCACGACCATGCTGTGGATGTGGTAAAACCTCCTCAAATATTAGATACGTATTTATGCTCACTAAGGCTTTTTCGCAAATGGCAAACTTGTTGCTTCAAGAAACTAACACAATCAGCACTGCTGTATTGTAACTCCCTGGAAGCAAGGCAAACGTAGCAAATAAAAGTAGTGGCGATAATTCAGGGACTACTTAAGAACCTAGAGGTAAGGATGGTGCGATTAGGCAAATCGCGAATAAACGGAGTCGACCGTATCTTATCTATCTCTAGTGACCAGGCCCTAAGTCCGAAACTACGCACTCCTCTTTGCAGGCCTTTGTGAATGTTAATCCTTGTGAGTGGTCATACTCTCACACAAAGCTGCTGTATTAAAATGCATATAAAAATTACATCTTTGCACTGAATACCCTTCTGTCCACGTTTCAGTGTCTGGCGTGCATTTCAATGCCTTTTTCGCACTTAAGTACTCGCGGTGTATTGGGTTTCAGTTAGGAATTTTCTTAAGATACTATGTTGTTTACTGACCCCACCACAGGGGTCAACTAACAAAAAAAAAAGCTTAGGATACTATCAACAGCTGTAGATGAGTTTTGCTATTCATGTCAATTGAAATGGAATACTAAGTATACTTTCTCTATTGATGTCATCCATTCAGACTGAAACTGTAAAGAAATTTTATTGATGAAAGTAAGGACAGATGTACTTAAAATTTTTGCTGTGGCCATAAAAACAAAAAATATGTATCGTTTGAGTGTTGTCGATTGGATAAGGACATATGGTACAAACTGCTACCAACAAGAAAAAAACAAAAACATACGAACTGTCACGAAAGAGAATTTATGATTCACAGGATTATAGGATGTCTTTCCTTTACGAGGTGGCTTACTGGGGAATTCCACGTCCCTACACAACTACGTGACCCAGTGATTTGTTTGCTAAACTACGTCACCATAACGTTTTACATTCACAGATCTGCCAACCATCCATTAACATTTAGGATAGCCTACTTCCGGTTTCTTGAAAACGGTCAGAACTAGCCTGGATCAATTAACGCATTGAAGTAATCACGGAAAGCTCCCAAAACATTACCAGTGTTCGCTGTAGTTAAAGCAATACGTTAATAAACGCAAAGATTATGCAAACAATCACCCGGAGTTGTCTCATTAATTCAAAAATGGTTTGATATGCGGAGAATGGAATGAAGAGTGCTGTGGGCGACCTCTGAAGACCCAAAAACCATTTGAAGACCGCTTGAAAAATGAAACACTGTAGGTAGCAGTACAGACAATGCATATTAGGTATTTTCAGCTCCATCACGTGACGTAGGAAATCTTGCTCACACGTTGGTTTGTTTACATTCTCCGCTCATGTATGATTACTCGTCATTTATCAAAATATCCTAGCAATCCCTAGATCACGTGGTGTAACTGACCCGTCAGAAAATACCTCATTGAGTGGCGTATCGTTACAGTCAATCGTCAGATCTCCTATCTTATTCATTGAGTTTTTCAGGAGAGGATACAATGTCATTTATTCAATTTTATCCACACTGAGTTGAGTTAAACACTCTCACTACGTTCGAGATTGGGGGTCTAAGCTAGTGCAGTTGAGAGCTCATGAGCTTGCAGGAGCCTAATTGGTCCGAAAAATTGGACTATCCGAGTCGATAGTAGCAGAGTATAAAATCTGTCCTCTGGATAGATTGTGTAGAAATAACAATGTAACATGAAACCACACCGCAAAAGTGGTAAAATTCAGTTTTGAATTTGTAAGAAAAATAATTGTTGCAGGCAGTGTTTCCCAGTGGCTTCAGCGGATTTCATTTGTGCGGACCTGTGATCTGCAAAAGAAGGCCAAATTTTTAACCCCTTTTCATGTAATTTAAAATTGTGAAAAATTTAACCAGAGGACCCCCACGGTAAACAGTATATAATTTGAGCACAGTGGTGGCACCAGACCTGCAGACTAGTCTTGACCATCTCGGAGCGTTCCCATGGTTCGAGAGAAAATTTTTATTAAATGGCTCAAAGAAGCTTTTACAATTTAGCTCCTGCAACCTAAATTTAGCACTGTTTTTAAACAAGCAGCTTTGTGTCTTGGTTCGTCTGTGACATTTGATTACTATATTGGATTGTGGCAAACAAAAAAGGCTGGTTTGCAAATGAGATACGTGATCTGCCTATGATTGGACGACATGTACATGAAAGGACTCTTTTGGAAACACCTCTGCTCCAAGGGAACAAAGATGTTTGAGTAAAGAAGTGCTGTGGCAATCCAGGAAAAGAAGAAACCAAGAAACATAATCAGCATCTTCACAAAACAAGTAGCCCATCTGTGTACTCATCCAAAGTACTGATGAGAGATTCAATCATCATCATCATCATCATCATCATCATCATCATCATCATCATCATCATCATCATCCTCATTTACAAAACATTAATCCGCACCGGGTATACAAAGTAAACAGAGACACCATCACATGTGAATCATCAAACGCGATATATTTGTCATCACCTGTCAAAAGTGCAAAAAACAATACACCGGCCAAACCACACAGACAACGAAGAACACGTCTTGCCAATCACCGCTCAACCGTAAGAACTAAGAAAGTTGACCAACCCGTAGCTCAACACTTCAACCTTCCCTCCGAAAATTTGGAACTTTTAATTACAAATGTTTTTAATGTCACAGTTTTTGAGAGTGTCTATATTTTGAAAATGATGATGATGATGATGATGATGATGATAATGATGTTTTAAATGATAGTTTTAAATGATGATGATGATGATGATGACCTTCGTTAGGGAAGCACAGAAATAACGATCATCATCATCATCATTTGGAACATATTTTAAAAAAAATTGAAAAGTTTTGTCCAAACCAGCGAAGGATTAAGAAATACACTTTAATAGTTAAAATTCAAAATGGACTATATAGTCATATAAAATAATTACAAATTTTCGACTCTTTAGATGAAATATAACTGAAATGAATGGGTACGAAGAGACGTAGGGTACATCATCATCATCATCACCACCACCATCACCACCACCACCATCATCATCATCATCATCATCATCATCATCGACAATCTTTCCGAGAAAGCGTGTCTTGACATATGTAAAGGAGACGTGAGCACTAAGACTTGATTTCATTGTATTATAAAGTCAGCTCTCCGGACAAGTATGGAAAAGTGATGAGAAATATTATTTTCTTCTTCTCTGACTATTTCTAGTAAACGATACTCATAAACAGGGTCACAATGTTCTACAAGCAAATAAATAGATTCTTGATCCTCCTAAATGAATTGGCTTAACTTGGTCGAGATCTAGTTCTTCAGTCTAGATCTAGTTCATAAACTATAACAACAACAACAAAATCCAACAAATGACCAGAAGGAATAGGGAAAAAGCTGATAGGATGGGCTTACCAGGATATATGACAAATCGTATTTCGATATGTAGCCTTTATTCATGTAAATAAACCATTGATTTTTAAAGTACTCCACTGAGAATATGATTGACAGTATAGAGAACACTCAACATTCATTCTGCCATATTCAGATCATAAACATTTATTTTACATCAGTGTTTGAATATGTTGATGGAATTAAAATATTGTGACGGAGTGGGATTAGAGCACAATATCGTGAAAAGCTACGTCCTGTAGAACTCAAAAAGTTTTTGCAATGTAAACACTAAACTCACTTAAGCCACTTCGTTTTAATCTTGACATTATTAATCTCCCCTCTCCCCAACACCCACCCCAACATCTTTCGCCACCATCCTTACACATAGAGCATGTACTCTGTTCGGAGTGTAGAGCAATGCAGGATGTAGTCTTGGGGAGGTCGCAGGCTTCATAAAGTTTGAGCGTCCATTGTCAAAAAGTTACACCAGAACGTCCCTTGAACATCTTGTTTTAAACGCCAATTTGGGCTTAATCCACTAATCACAGGATTGAGAACCTTGACATTTACAACCCAACCCTTTTCAAATTTTTAGCTTATCTCAGCACAGACAAAACACTCTGCACTTGTTATTATGATACATATTTCTTCTCAAGAGCTAATGTTGACGTCAAGTCAAAACTGAACTCCATATTTCTCAATAATATGTAAGTAACATTTGAGAAAACTGGGTTCTTGAGGGGATAAGAAAATGCTACAAAGATGTATACCAAAATAGGACCCGGGATCGTCACCAAAGGAAAATGAAAATTTATGTAATGCAGGCTAAAATCCATGCGAAAATTTGCATGTATATTATCTCAAACAAACGAACATTCACACATAACGTCGAAATCGATATCAATTAGGTATTTTCAGCTCCATCACGTGACCTAGGAAATCTTGCTCACACGTTGGTTTGTTTACATGCTCTGCTCATGTATGATTACTCGTCACTTATCAAAATATCCTAGCAATCCCTAGATCACGTGGTGTAACTGAGCCGTCTGAAAATACCTCATTCATAGCATTATAGTCTTACACTTTATGTAGGCCTACACCACCACACCACAAAAAAAACCGGGCGGGGATGTATTAGCTAAATAGTGCATGGTTTGAAAGGCGCATCGTCTCACTTTAAAACTTGACCACGACAGACGATTAAAAGCAGCTGTAATAATAAAGTACTCAAAAATTGGAAATTAAAAAAAAAGTTTGCCGACTTTATTTCGATAATACATAAAAGGGAATGTATCTTATTATCCTCCAGCAGGTGGTAAATGAGGAGAGGAAAGAGACAGACTCCGAAGTCCATCTTTATATATATATTGACACCTTTCAAGTGTTTCATAGTAAGGTATTTACAGTGACAAAATTTATTCCCAAATGATTGCACTTACCGATCACAAGAAAGTTTAAAAGAGAAAGAAAAAGAAAAGAGAGAGAGAAGTTCTGATCAGCCCTCGCAGATTGTAAAGCCCTTAACTGTAGCCAGCGTAGGTTATGAACCATTCTTAAAAAGATGTACTTAATGTCACACAAAGCCAACTTTTGAAATTCTGGTTGATTTCAACCTAACCCTTTAAAAGCATCCGGCAGGACCTCGGCGTTCATAATTTTGGACAGAGAGCATAGTTCATCAACCCGGAGCTGTGAGCTAAATGAAAAATGAATGTCATCTAATTCTACTGACACAACTTTGATGACATTTGTTTAAAAAAAATCTAAAACTGATATATTAACATGCACTCATCAAAATGACTGTTTCTGCAACAGCTCCCCGGTTTAATGAAACATTTCAGTATTAGATATAGTTCTTCAGAGTTTACATAAAACTGATTGGTGACATATCGCCATAACAGTGACCCAGACAACTTGCGAACTTTATACAGAAGCCCATACTGATTCGAGTGTAATCTTTCAGCACATGTGCCTAAATCTTGCACTGTATAGGATGGGTCGTTTTTCTCTTCTCGACATGGGTCTGTCCTTCTGTACATGACGACACAGTGTGAGTGGCCAATATGGGCCAGCCCTTCCCTTCCCATTATACTCGGATAGATATACGATTGCATGCAGCCCATAAAATTATAACAATAGGTTTCTCACTGGTTTATGATTCAAGTCGGTGTGGTGAGCAAGAGAAAGAAAGTCTACCAAAATCTGAATCCGGAAGTATGTTAAAACTAGATGGTCACCACTGGTCTCGATATTCCCTTTCCATTACGTCGCTTGGTCGTGAGTTTTCGGACGGCTGCGTGACTGTGAATGGATCTATGCTACTTTCGATTTCGTCATGAGGTTGAGTGCGGAAATTATATAGGGAAGGGGGTGAGCGGATAATGTATCTTGAACAACTTCTCATTTTACCGTGTACAGTGTGAGCATCTGTTTGTGCCCGCGCACTCCCTAGGTTTATTTCCATGTTGTGCTACACTGAAGTTCACAAAATCACTACCACATTACGACCCTCAACTTGATAGTTGTCTCATGGGTTTTGGTTTTCTGATCGCTGTGAATGGATCCAAGCCATCTCCTATTCTCTCTTGAAGTCTGCAGGTTTTCTGGAGAAGGATGTGAGTTGAAGCGCATATCCTTCCACCCTATGGTATATGAGCATCTGTTTGTGTTAGCTTCCTCCCTACTTCAGTTCAAAAGTGCACTTTTCACATCTTGTTTTCTGAACTACGCCCATCCAAACTTTAATCTCCAAATACATACAGGTTTCTTTATAATTTTATGAATTTTGAAGAGCTATCAGCCTTGGGCCCTCTGCGAAAGCTCCCTTTATGTACTTTTGAAAAGAGATGTTGGACAGAATCTGGAACAAGAAAATAAACCCAACAAACATGTGTTTTGCAGCCAATTCAAAATGAGGCTTATGTCGCATAATATATCAGGTTCTTAAGGTGATAGGGTCCTCAAATATCGAAATTTTGTTTCTTACATAAATCAAGAAACAAATCGTTCCTGTGCGGAAAAACTACTGAATTTATGTCTAAATGGTAAATTATTGTAGATAAATTTGAGATTTTGTGAAGCAGGAAGATGACCTTGACATTGAAAACTTGTGTTTCAAATACGTCTCAAAATAATTTTCATTGCATGGGGATGATTCCCTACTACTTCAACCATATCTCCGGCCAGAATAATGTTTGGTCAATTTTTTTCTTTGGTTAATAAAGTACACACACTAAGCTTTCATGCCATACCAAGAACTTAATTTGGTCGAGAAGCTACTTAAGGCTGATTTTGATGAGCTACAAGATGAATGCGTTCTTTTGGTTTTTTTTTTTTTGGTTTGAATAAAACGTCATGCGGTAATCCTGGCATTTAATGAGCTGTCAGTTGATGTTTTCTTTCTTTCTCTCTCTCTCTCTCTCTCTCTCTCTCTCTCTCACTCACTCACTCTATCTCTTACTCTCTCTCTCTCACTCACTCACTCTCTTACTCTCTCTCTTACTCTCTCTCTCTCTCTCACTCCTCTCTCTCACTCTCGCTCTCATTCTCTCTCTCACTCTCTCTCTCTCTCGCTCTCTCTCTCTTGCTCTCTCTCTCTCTCTTTCTCTCTCTCTCTCTCTCAGCCTTTCGAGAGGGGATGTTTGACTGGATCTGGAAAAGATGTTCCCAAACATTTGGTCGAGATCTGGACCATGCTGTAGGCTATTGTCAATTGGAATTTAATCTGAATGATGGACAAGTGGGTAACAGATGCATGTATGGTCTAGGGTGATAACACTGATGGGATTGTGAATGTATGTAAGTGTGTGTGTGTGTGTATGTGTGTGTGGTGTGTGTGTGTGTGTGTGTGTGTGTGTGTGTGTGTCTGTGTCCGTGTGGGCGCGCATGCGTGTATTTGTGTACTATTTATTTAGCGTACATTTACAGTGGAAAAAATTTAAATAATGAGAATTTCAATTTCTTATTCAAGAACTGTGAGCAATCAAAACACACTGGATAAAGAAGGGATTTTTATGAAAAAAACCGGAGGAAATCGTCCTTGCCCTTGTCATCATCATCATCATCTTCATGCTTTTGGTAAACAGGAAAATACCCAATACAGGTCACAGAAAAAGCAAAGATAAGTCAGGCATGGACGATTCTAAGTAAAAGAGAAGATCGAAATATATTTATTAAAATGATGAGTGCGAAAGACACAGTGACGTGGATGAGAGACCATGAAAAAGTGGCGAGAAAGGAAAGTAAGTGATGCATATATTAACCATCGAGTCTAGCGCATTATGTTTCTTTCTTTCTTTCTTTCTTTCTTTCTTTCTTTCTTTCTTTCTTTCTTTCTTCTTCACTCTTTCATTTCTATCTTTCTTTCTCTTCCTCTTCTCACTTCCTTGCCTTCGTCTTCATTTTCTTTGATTTGATATAGATCATGTATTGAAGTTGTGTTTTTAGCCCAGAGCCTAATAAAGACTTTGAGTCTTGAATTAAAAGAAGCTTCTTGCTAGGGACTAAACGCAGAATTACATGTGATTATTCTGAATATAATCATCCTCTTCTCTTGATGTTGCTGTCGTATTTTCAAGAAATAGAGGAATTGCGTTTTGACCAAAAATAATAATGAAAATACGACTTTATTCACCCCGTAGTGAAATTGTTATTCAATGTTATACATCTCATTCATAATACAAACATATATAACAAAACACATCATACATGTAAATACATACTATTACAAATGAAATACATAACAAAGCCATTGCTGGTTGACAGCGGTGCAGCGCCCTGGTCCCCCCAGCTCTAAAGCCAGGTACTCATTTANCCAGCTTTAAAGCCAGGTACTCATTTACCCTGAGTTGAGTGAGGATATGGAAGTGAAGTGTCTTTCCCAAGGACACTACAACGTAAACCGCCCAGCTCGCGAGTCAAACACATAAACCTTAGACTTGAAAGTCTTCAGTTTCTGAGTACGACTTCCAAAGCGCACGGGACTGTGAATGTATGTAAGTGTGTGTGTGTGTGTGAATGTGTGTGTGTGTGTGTGTGTGTGTGTGTGTGTGTGTGTGTGTGTNTGTGTGTGTGTGTGTGTGTGTGTGTGTGTGTGTGTGTGTGTGTGTGTGTGTGTGTGTGTGTGTGTGTGTGCCTGCCTTCTTTTGCACACGATTTTGTATGACATTCTTGCTGACATCGGAACTCCGGCAAAATTTTGGAACCAATATATCATGATACTCCGGCCTTGAGCTTTGGTTTAGGCTTAGCGACAGGGTTAGGGACAGGGTTACGGGAAAAGGGCAGACTTCGGACAGTCCCTAGACATTATCTTTGCTTAGGAACTCTCTCATGTTTGCCTTCACTTTTCAAATCCTGTTGGTGACCCTATACCAAGCCCTAGGCAGGAGTATTATATGAAAGAAGTCATATAGTCAGGTCAACGTAGTACCGGTGTCAGTTGCCAAAACGTGGATACGCACGTCAAAAATAATTTTCAGTTTTCCAGTACTTTTTTCCCCTATGAAAATCATCTATGGTGCATACTGAAACAATCTGGCGAAGAAAGAGCATCGTTCTGTTCCCACATGCGTGTGTAATATGACGCAATAAAAACAACTGGCGTGCCCATACATCTAGAGTTATTCCCCTTCTCTGAACAGCAGCGGCGTGTGGCATTGAGGTTGCAGGAGCCAAATTGTAAAAGCTTCTTTGAGCCATTTAATAAAAATTTCGTCTCTTACCACAGGAATTTTCCGAGATGGCCAGGACTAGTCTGCAGGTCTGGTGCCATCACTGTGCTCAAATTATATACTGTTTACGGTGGGGATCCTTCGGTTAGATTATTCACAATTTTAAATTACATGAAAAGGGGTTAAAAATTTGGCCTTCTTATGCACATCACAGGTCCGCACAAATGAAATCCGCTGAAGCCATTGGGAAACGCTGCCTGCAACAATTATTTTTTTACAAATTCAAAACTGAATTTCACCACTTTTGCGGTGTGGTTTCATGTTATATGGTTATTTCTACACTCTGCTACTATCGACTCGGATAGTCCATTTTTTTTGACCAATTAGGCTCCTGCAACCCAAAAATGATGACGTCACTAAAGTTCCAGCAACTACAGACTCCTCTATCCGGCAATGTATTTATTATTCAGCTTTCAATTAAGCTTTTGGTAATCCAAATTCAAAAATAAAGTTTGACCGTGTAAGCCAGGTAAAGGATTTTGCATTTTTATTGCCACAGCATGATTTTGTTTGACACAGCTGCCGTTTACAGTGGTATTAAAAGTTCATAATATAGACGTTTTATCACCGTGTGCAGAGCACTGGCTAGACAGCTTAGCCGTGCGGGTAGAACTTATTTGACGTAAGCATAAGGCGCCACGCGCAGTGGAAGGAAGAATTCGGATTTTGCATAATGTAACCCTGTAGGTTGTCTGGGTCAGGCAGAGGCATTACATCATGTCGACAGACACTTGAAAGACTGTTTTATTGGAATAACAGGGTATCGTATGATTTAACATGGTCTGTACTGTAGGATGATACAACTTTACTTTCAGGACAAAAACATGACCATCCTTCAAAATATGGGGCGTTCCCAGCAGCTTAATTATGCTGACAGTTAGGGGGCAAGGGCCGAACCCCGGAAGTCAGGCAAAAATCAAGAACAGGACCCCCTCCCCCCACCCCCAAGTTTATGCACATTGATTAGAGGATGAGATAGCGTGCCAAATGCATAAATCATACAATCCTCTATTTAGAGCTACGAATCATAATAAGATCGGGAATTCCCCAAAAGTCCCTTCGGCATGTTCCGGCTAAACTCGGGCGACCATATTTTTTTTTTTTNNNNTTTTTTTTTTTTTTTAATGTGAAGACAGTCACTTTGTTGTAGTTTTGGAATATCATATTGCTCTGAGAACTGGAAACTCCTGTTTCATAGGTGCATTTTATGTATTGTGTGCCACTTTGAAGTGCCCCCTTTCACCTCCCTC
>JAWQUT010000155.1:1138608-1152800 GCA_033807755.1 Ellobium chinense
CCCTTCCTCAAATCTCGAAATCATTAAGAAAAGTTTACCTAATGTGAAAATTTAATGACTTGAATAATTCAAAGTTTATGCAGTTGAAATTTAATACACATTAGCGGATCAATATTGTCTGCACTCTGCACATGCTGCAAGTTTCAGTTATATGGGACAGCGGTTACATCACAGATGGAAATTTAGTAAGCATTTTCTAAGAACAGCAGGGTGGTAGTGGTTCTAACACACTGGTCACAGACACATCACTGTTTAACAAGATCTTGTGATTTTTTTTTCAATTTTTGTCGTGCAAAAGCACAAGAACATGTATATATGTGAAAGCGTCGCCAAATGGTTACAGCGTTGAACTCAAGATCTAAAGGTCGTGGGTTCGATTCCCGACCATGGTCAGGTTGTAAATGCCTTGAGAGAGCATTTCATTCACATTTTTCTCAGTCCACCCGGCGCGTTTGTAAAATGCGTACCTGGCTATGGGCAGTGGAAATATTGTCAGAATGCGGGTGATCAGCGCCTGTTAATGCTCCTCGGGGAAAGTTCTAGAGTGATCAGGCCTGCTAAGGTAATAATAATGTGAAGTCGCGTGAGTGGGCTTAAACCTGGACACGAGACTTAAAAACCGCATTATTATTATTATTAAGTTTGTAACAATTATATATTTTTCGTCTGTCTGTAAAAATGCGCTTCAAATTTAATGTTTAGTTCCCGAAGTTTTTGGATTTTGAATGAAGTAAAGTTTTTTTTTTTGCCACCCCGTACTTAAACTCTAAAGAAACAGAAATCTTCAGAAACATTTTGTGAGAATAAAGTCTATAATTTTGTATGCCACATTTTCTTCCTTTTCAAATCTCATATTTGAGGAGACCTTTTTTTTTTGTTTTAACCGTCATGAGCCAAGACAGCTGATGATGCCTACTTGTAGCTGTTCTGCTCTACGATCAGAAGAGTATCTAGAGCTGTATGGTTCATGCATATGCTTTAAGCATATAGAATGCATTATATTCCTCAGTAGGGGGTAAATATCAGACTAAACTGAACTTTCAAGGCGAATTGAATGGGACACATAATGCTCCCTGCTGGGTATAAGCATCTGTAAAACTACCGCACGCTTGAAATCCTCACACTGATTTGCGTTAAAGCTTTGTGCTTTGGCAAATCGATTGGAAAAAGCTTAAACCTTTCAATATCGCAACATTCCGATGAGAGGGAAAAAACTAAAAGAAAAGGAAGGGAAAAAGGCGAGAGAAGGATTGCATAAAAATTTCACCAGATTTACTCACATACGAAGATATAAATAGTTATTTGAAAGTGTCTTGTTGTGTACATGTTTTTCCTAATACCACAGGTCTGTATGAGGTTTCTTTACCTATTGAGAGCTGATGAAGTTTTTAACTGCTTTGATAATGCGCATTAAAAATTGTGAGAATTTAGAAAAAAAATCTTGCACATTTTCAGTAAGACATATTTTCAATTTACGTTACAATAATAAAAAAATATTAAATCATAGATTTTATGAAAACAAAAAATAAAAAAAAGACCAGAGCATGTCATGATATGCAAGTTTTCTGCAGTGGTAGCCAACACATCGACCAGATTTGACTACCTTGATGGTTCATTGCATTCTCCGGCGAAACTACCTTCGTGGATCGTCTCACTTATAGGGTTTGGCAAAAGTCAGTTTGGCCTATATGGAGCTTAACAAGGGTTTGGCAAAAGTCAGCCTATATGGAGCTTAACAAGGGTTTGGCAAAAGTCAGTTTGGCCTATATGGAGCTTAACAAGGGTTTGGCAAAAGGCAGTTTGGCCTATATGGAGCTTAACAAGGGTTTGGCAAAAGGCAGTTTGGCCTATATGGAGCTTAACAAATGTCTGAGGCTACTGCGAGGGCAGAGTTCTAACAATACAGACCATCAAACCTAGATAACAACGTGCTAGTACTCTACGAACGATCTAATAGGCTGTTATATTAATGAATTCAGCAGTTAATGCATAGCTAAAAAGTTTGCCCAGTGATTGGATATCAAGAGCCAAAAGGAGTGAGGAAGTTTCAAAAAAGGTTTACATGCATTTAGACAAATGGCACGACTAGAACACTGCGTATCAGCGAAAGCGTCTTCACATGTAAGAAAATACTACTTGCAAAAATAGTTCATCTTTTCGGTTTGTCTTGTTCATCCCTTCATTCCCTTGTCGGATGTGAGTATTATCAATGCGTTTATTTTCGATTTTTAGCTTATGGCCTGTCAATACCAAAAAAAACCTGAAAACTGAAACTTCCTTCAATGGGAAATCTGTGCTTAAGCGGCAGATTTGTAACGTACGTTCTCAGTTGTATGGAAATTTGGCCACTGCACTGAGAAAACAACATGCGACCATCTACATGTAAACTCAGTTCGAATATGTAGTCCTGGCATTGGATGCAGTGGTCTATAAAAGTTTAGGTTCAGCGGTTTCTGACTTTGGAAAAAGCTTCGTCTGACGGCGTTTAGCCTGTATGATTAAAGATGAGTCAGCTGATATGATGCCCACCGAATCAATTTTGCGAAGAAAGAGCATCGTGCTGTAACCGCGCGCGTATGTAATATGATGCAATAAGGAGAGCTGGAGTCACCGGGTTTGGCCCTTGCGTCCAGAATTATTCCCCTTCCCCGATCAGCAGAGGCCTGTGGCAAAAACGTTGACGTCACTTACGTTCCAGCGGCTACAGACACCTCTACCTGACAATGTATTATTCAGCTTTTAATTAAGGTTCTGGTATTCCAAATTCAAAAGTAAAGTTTGATAGTGTAAGCCAGAAAAAGTATTCTGCATATTTATTGCCTCCGATGACTTTGTTTGGCATATCTACTGTTCACAGAGGAATTAAAACATTCATACCAACATGCTATCACCCGTCCGCACAGCACTGGCTAGACAGCTTGGCCATGTGGCAAGAACGTATTTGACGTAAGCTTATGGCCGCCACGCGCGCAGTGGTTGTAACAATTCGGACTTTGGATAATGTAACCCCTGTGGGTTGTTTGGGGCCAGCAGAGGCGTTATATCATTATGGCAGACACTTGTTGGAATAATAGGGTATCGTATGATTTAATATGGTCTGTAGGACGGTGCAGTCTTCCTTTAAAACCAATGACCGCATGTATAAACCTTACCTTAGTTAATGCACTGCGGTAACCAGGGGAGACTCCCTAAACATTTGTGGTATCCACTGTAGTTAACGCAGTATTTTAACCTCTTACCCCCTACAGTCGCCGCGGGTCGCCGCTATCGGTAAACCCCTACAGTCGCCGCGGGTCGCCGTTTTAGATTTGTTTCGTTGCGGACGGCATTGCACGTTCTGAATGTCTCCATACGGAAATAAAAATTTTGGAATCGGAAGCTGCGGAAAACGAACTTCCTTCCAGTGTTTGTTTGGAGAAAATCGGGCGAATGGTTGCTTCTCNTGTAACCCCTGTGGGTTGTTTGGGGCCAGCAGAGGCGTTATATCATTATGGCAGACACTTGTTGGAATAATAGGGTATCGTATGATTTAATATGGTCTGTAGGACGGTGCAGTCTTCCTTTAAAACCAATGACCGCATGTATAAACCTTACCTTAGTTAATGCACTGCGGTAACCAGGGGAGACTCCCTAAACATTTGTGGTATCCACTGTAGTTAACGCAGTATTTTAACCTCTTACCCCCTACAGTCGCCGCGGGTCGCCGCTATCGGTAAACCCCTACAGTCGCCGCGGGTCGCCGTTTTAGATTTGTTTCGTTGCGGACGGCATTGCACGTTCTGAATGTCGCCAAACGGAAATAAAAATTGTGGAATCGGAAGCTGCGGAAAACGAACTTCCTTCCAGTGTTTGTTTGGAGAAAATCGGGCGAATGGTTGCTTCTCTGTGATTTTTTGAAGTTGTCATAGATTTTTTGGCTTTGTTTGAGGTGATGTAGGATGCTTTACACCTCTATCGTGAAGCTTTATGATGGAAACATGTATGAGACAGTGAATGGGTGCAACCTGTGCCGGATTAGATTTTTTAAATAATTTTTTTAAAAAAAAAAGTCATATTGTTTTTAGAGTTATCTCTCTTCTCTTAGGGATTGGGAATTCGTCTTGGGCAGGTGGCTTAGGGGGTAAATGGTTAAGTAACGTATGGACGAAGCATGCGGCCACTGTTCCCGAACTTTCATGTTCAAGCCGCTATGTAATACCCATAGAAAGTTTACTGGTTTGTTATTGGTTTTTTTTCTGGGTCGCTGCATCATTGAAATGTGCTTCAGTCAGAACTGTATTTACACCAAGGAACAAAGTCTATTGTATCTTTAATTACGACATAGTATAATGTTATTTTTTCTTTCTTGAACACACACCATAGCAAGCTAAGGTTTAATTTCACCCCACGTACAGAAAAAGATATTTTCAAGGCTCAAAATTGTGGTTATCAATGCCTAAAAATGAAAATAGTAGGAAAGGACTAGGCCAATACCTATTTGGACATTGATAACGTTTTTTTTTTGTGACTTAGCCTGGTGGAATAGTAATACCTTAAAACTCCATTAAGGCTGCGGTTGCCCAGAACAGAGACCTTAAGACATGCTGCACACTGCGACATGTGGAGATAATAATATGACTTCTTTTAACGGTATGCTTAATCAGAGCATAATCTATTCTAAAAAGAAAAACAAGACTCGATCGGTTTTTGAAGAGATATAACTCGATTATTTGAGCAGCTGTTCCCTGAAATGTCGTAAACAGGTTCATTTTTTAAGGTCAGAGTGTTCCTACTGTGGTTTTCAGGGTTCAAACCGACCTCGTATATTTTTTTTTTCTTTCAGAGCAGTTTCTTTAGCAAATTGCAATACACGCAGTATCAATTTCGAGCTTTCCGGTCTGTAACTTCAAGTCGCGCCAAACTGAACGTGGCAAGGTCAGATGTAGCCTATCTATTGGCATATTTAATTTAAATATTAAGTGCAGCATGCTGTGGCATACACCTCTCAGGATCTGGCTGAGGATTATAAAATGAATAGATGGGTGGAAGATACAAATATCTTCGCAGACTGCGTGATGGGCTTAGTGATGCACATAATGAGGTATGCTAATAACATCTGCTAAGCCAAATCAAATTTAACATGCGATGAGCTGGCAACATAACAAAAACGAGATCGAACTAGTTTGTTCTATTAAATGATAATCACAAATCAAATAATACGAGGTATTCTAACAAACTAAAAAAAACACAAAAAAACTGCATCCTGCAAAAAAAAAAACGAGATGACTTATTAAAAAATGCATTGCAGATTATGCAGACTCACCTCAATTTGGGCTTACCTTTTTTTTTTTTTTTTGGAAGGAAAATATTCTACATTTCTTTGCAAAGAGATAATCTTGCAATAAAATTGAAACAGATGTCAAAGTAATGACAGTATGTTATTTTCTTTCTAAACACCTTCTGTAGACTTTGTTAAATGGGAGGCAAGAAATTGCATCCCCCGTAGGCGTTTGTTGACCGTAAGATATATGATACAAAAATGACTTTCTTAAAAATACGGAGTTGTGGGCTTTTCAAATACATAATGTGAAACGTCAATAGAAATTGGAAATACTGCTTCAATATATGACCTTGACATGGTTAATAATAATTATCTGTAGGCCAATGTGTCCTTAGTTATTCGCCTTTCTCAGTGTTTGCAATGCAGACAATATATAAAATATGTTGCTCAGTGCACTACATTTGAGTATCTAAGCAATATTGCACACCACTGTGTAAGTGCACACTCTAGCGCTGAGTGATGCATTCATTTTTCTTAAGGATTATGATACTAGAACAGTTGTCAGTTGCGATCGCATCAGACTGTCTGACACCAGATGTTATCCATTTCTTATAGAGATGTCTATGCAAGTTCTCATTATAGATATGGATATGGAGAGGGGTGTTTGGACAAATTTCGCATCTTGTGTTCACTGTATTTAACATAGATTGTGATCTGTGAGTGCAGCTACTATTCTCAAAGACAGTTACAGCTTGTGTAATTTAGAAGATTTGTGAACTTACAGTGTCAGGATTAAAATAAAAAAAACACAAAACTCTTGTCAGAAAAAACAAACCACCTGAATGTATGTGTGTGTGTGTGTGTGTGTGTGTGTGTGTGTGTGTGTGTGCGCGCACGCTTGTGTATGTGTGAAATTCAATACTGACTTAAACTTTAGACTTTACAGAGTCATATCAAATGGGGAGCATGGATTCCAGCCTGCCTCTGGTACCCAGGATCGTATGCAAGGACCGTGCTCCCATCTAGACTGTTTGCAAGACACAATTATAAATGTAGATACCTCGAGGGCTGACAGCAACACCTGGATAACTCCACTTTATGCCAAACTTGATATTATGACCTTTCATTTAAGCACTAATCGTCTTTAACCTGCTGACGGAATATCAAGCACTCCTGATGCACGGTTACCTCAGAACACAAGGTCAATAAATGGATATTTGAGATATATAATATAGTGCTTATTCTAATCTTTAAAACTCCATTTTCTAAAAATACTACTCAAAGTGGAGGTGTCAACTTCTTGCTCTCAGCCCTCGACCTACTATGTAACACTGAACGAGTCAGGGCACTCAAGGGGGTTGCATTGGGAAAGTTCACTAAAAAAGTAAGTTCAGATCTATTTCAATTCGCGAGGAGAAAAAAGAGAATATTATTGCGTGTGAATATCAGACAGAAACAGCTCCACCTTAAGTGCTGATACTTAGGATGAGGTTTCTGTTCTCGGGAATCGGTTTTCTTGTCCAGACTGATTGTTTTAACTTGAAAAGAATGAATAGTGAAACCTGCTTGTTTTAAGTCTGTCGTTGTACACAGATCGCTCAATATTTTCTGAATAAAAGTGTAACTAACTGAGGGATTATTTCGCATGTGGATTTTTATCCCTGTATAATATCCTCGACTAACATTTATTTATGTACGAAAAAAAGAAAAGGGGACTGAGACATTTTCGCGAGATTCATTGGGCTGGAAGAGGGGGTAGTATGCACAATGTAAATGCCATGTTTCCGCTTAATCACAAATCACAGAAAAAAAAAGGATGCTTTCTGTTAATTGCCACAGCTTTGGAGGCTTGTTCATGGGCGATAAACATTTAAAGTAGACGAGTCGTTTTAACCTTCTATAACGGCTGTATAATTGTGTCTTTCAGTCCGTCTGAATAATACACCTGTACTTAAGTAGCTTTTGTTTTCCTTGGCTCATGAGGCTGCTACAGGAATGATGTAACAATTTAATGTGTATGCATTTTAAAGGTGAAACAAAACTGACCTAGGATCATTGTAACCAGAGATATCGTTCTTTGAAACGGCAGAGGGTCACTTCATGCAGTGGCAAAACATATTGAGAACATCATGATCATAGAACAGTTTTATACTACTGTACATAATTTATTATACGTCTAACAAAACCCAGATTTATCCACAATTACTGAGCTATGAAATCAATGGTTTTGTACATATAGGAGCAATCGGGAAGTGCTTTAGGGTCATGGGTAAACATTGGGTTCACAGGTGAAATTTAGGGAACACATTCAGGCAGTAGGTATTTATTAAGGACAAAAGGACTGTAAGTTAGCGTCTCTGTGGTGTAGTGGAAGACGTTCTGACTTGCAAGCTGTGAGACCCTGAATTCGATTCCCCGTGGGGACATGAACTTTTCTAGTGTATGTTTTTTTTTCTGTCTTTTCTCTGAAAACTGTTTTTTCACAGTAAATTTGGTAAAATCCTTCACATTCCTCCTTTGTAATGATAATGATTACTGTAAATATGCCCTGCCTGCCACCAGGTTTTTCACTTTCGATTTCCGCAACAAACAAAACCTTGGAGCCTGATGGTTCTCTTCACCTTTACAGTCTGATATCTCAATTCCTAGGTTAGCCACGTAGTCTAATAATAATTATAACAATGATTATAATGATAGTAATAATTATAATGATAAAGTGTCTCTAAATAGCGCTTATCGTCTGGAGGGCTCGAAGCGCTTTATAGCCACATGCACACCTTCTTCACAGTCTGATATCTCAATTCCTAGGTTAGCAACGTAGTCCAATAATAATAATAATGATGATGATGAAAATAATAATAATAATAATAATAATAATAATAATAATAATAATAATAATGATGATGATGATGATGATGATGATGATGATAACAATAATAATAATAATAATGATAATGATAATAATAATAATAATAATAATAATAATAATAATGATAATAATGATAATAATAATAATAATAATAATAAAGTGTCTCTAAACAGCGCTTATCCTCTGGAGGGCTGGAAGCGCTCCACAGCCACATGCACACGTACTCAACACAATAACAACAACAGAAACAAAAGTAACAAAAGCAATGCTCAGTCATACTGCCTGTCTGCCTGATTTCAACTTTTCTCAGGTTTTCATGAAGTTGCTATTAAGGAAAATTGATTGTTATTGATTATTATACAACGGTCGACTACGCGTAAGTGCAACATCCCAGGAGTACGGGAAAAACTGGGACTAAAAGAAATTGCGCTTACCCAATGACTTATATACAGAAGTACGGCATTCAGTGACAGGGAGCATGTTGCGATTAAGCGGGAGTTCCGATAATTCGAATTCCGATTAAGCGGAGTCGACTTTATTGATATTTACTATAATTATAGTATTTATTATTAACGTAATGTTAATATCATTTATATTATTAATACCAATTATATTATTACTACTAATTATATCTTGGCAAATGGCTGCCGCACTGTATGCTCTCAAGGGAGTGGAGAATGGCTTAGAGTGAGTAGGCCTGCTGGGGTAATAATAATGTGAACTCGCAAGAATGGACATTGGCCTAGATACGAGACTTAAAAACTGCAGTAGGCCTACTATTATTTTAATCATCATTATTATCAATTATATTATTATTTTCATCTTCATACTTGTATCTGCAGTGAATACACCAACACCATTGTACTCTAGAGGAACTGAGGCACCATTCGACGCCATAGCACGAACCTAAGACTAACATCAATTCTCTGCTGAGTAGCAGCACAGCTCAGAAGCCAAGGGTTACCTTTGACCTTCTGACGCACTCATGGCCACAAGCTCCAAGGTCAACAGTTTTGTAACCCTCGTGCTAGCCTCGTGTCTAGCAGTGAGGTTACATGCTTTTGTAACGCGTGAGTACCTTTGCCTTTTGATTTGCAGTGTATGTGGAGGTATTTTCACGTCTGAAATGGAAAACATTTAAGGAGACGCACTACTCATTTCCAAAGGATGTAATGCACATGGCATGGTGTGCAACTAATCATCATGAATGCAGTGGATTCATATACAAACTTGCACACCAAAATGCTGAAGGGTGCATTTTTCCTCCCCAAGGGTGATGATCTTAGAGCAATTGTCATTTGCGGTGGAACCAGTTTTTTTTTAAATCCCTGATTTCATCCGCGTCACTTAGGCACGTTTATGCATGATCCTAAAGAGGTTTTTCTTGATTTCCTGATGCGATATATGACAGTCCAGTCTACTGAGTTAGTAGAAAGGAGAAAACAGGGGTGCAATGTGTAATAAAGGTCAGTTTTTGAGTCAGAACTAAACGAGTCAAAATTATAAAAATAACATTACGTTTTGAGAGCATGCGCATTAACGATAGGATCTCTTACCATCGTAAGAATTACATTATCTCTTCATGTTGAACGCGACTAAGGGTTCACTCAGCACCAATGCACTATTATAATTCTTCCGACTGTAAGAGATCCCATCGATAGTGCGTACTCTCTCGTTTATCACTGACATTGCTTACTGCAAAAATTCCCACCCCGTCAATTAAAAGGAAAGCTTTCTCAAGTGTACAAGACGACTATGGTTTCATTGGTGACTGTTTCGTAAGTACTTGAACGCGCTTTAATCAAACAAATATTGGTACAATATTCTAATGTGCCCTTAGCGCTACATTGCATATGTAAACTGTTTTGCAACTATGTGATTGGAAAGTCTTTTTTCTTCCGTTTCATGAAACTTGCAAGGTTAGAGACTAGATGTTTTGATACAATATCTACGGTGTTATTGGTTCCTAGGCATCGAAAGTCAGATTTCAGACAAGGAAGTGTTTATCGGGGTATTGCACCAACACGATGATTTGTAGCATGATTATAATGACATTGGTTGTGATCACTCTCGATTGTCGGGCTCTCTGTGTGTTTTGTATCAAGTTACACTCTGACACAGAAAAATACTCGAGAGCTAGTGCATTAACGATGGAATCTCATACCTCGGTGGTAACAAACATCCCACTGTTAATGCACAAGCTCTCCTCACGCCTAGAAACACTGTATATATGTGCCTAGTGGCATCTCACACACGTTGTAAGACCCGAAATGATAGTAGAATTCATGCAGTGTCGTCAACGTTATGACGAAATAGTCGGCACCAGGGCTGCATTTGTTTGGTTTCTGCGGGCTTGGCAAAAGGGCAAACTAAACTTACACCCTTCCTTAGCAAATGATGTATCAGTCTCTTGGCAAACCATGATGGCCACGACCAGTGTGGAAGAGACAGAAAATACTGCACCGAATTGCAAGTGATGTTTGCAATACTTATATCGTTGCGTCATTCCTTAGCATACATAGCACCGGTGATTCTTGTCACACTCTCCTGCAACATAAGGCCGTTGATAAGTCGTTCCACTAACAAATTTGAAACCGTAGATGGTTGCTGGCATGTTGGGAAACTTTCTCTTCCGTTTATCCGAAAAGACGCCACGTTTCTAACAAACTTCTGCACCCTTTTTCATCGTGACCGGGGCGCACCAACCAAAAACGTACCCCTGATACTTCCTTTGTTAAGAACAACATATAGAACACAAGAACCGCCCCCTGTGCAATGCATTGAGAACAAACAAACGAAGCCCAGGTGACCAGCATGGAGGTAATATTTGGCGAAGATGCCACCACAAAATATGCTTTAGAGAGATAATTCGCTAAATATTCGCGACAATATGGCTGCAGGTTTGCAAGTATGTGGAATCTAGTGTGCATTCACGTTTCTCAGTTTGTCCCATTGCTTGACGACACTATTACCCACGGCAAGTTTCATTAGTCTGGACTTCCGTGTTTCAACACGTGACACCAGCCAGGAAGTCATGCATCCACTGCACTAGATAAGACTAGTCCGATGAGTATAAGATAAGATAAGATAAGATAAGATAAGATAAACTTTATCAATCCTTCCGGAAATTTGTCTTGAACAAGTGCACAAAGTGTATAACATGGTTATAATCAATCCTATAGAGTATGCCGTTGATTTCACAGTAAGTTTTTTTGGTGTGTGTTGCCATCATGTGTTTGCTGAATTGTAAATATGTAACTTTTCTTTTTGTTTGTTGGTTTTTCTATTTTTGCTCGAATGCAACATAAAATGTTTCTTTTTTTTCTTTCCTTTTCAAATCTTGCTCCCCTTCTCCAGCCGATGCAACAGTGACTGATTCACCAGAACCTGAGCTAAATACTACAACCCAACCAGCCAACCCATGTGACCCCAACCCCTGTGGGGACAATCACTATTGCTTTCAACCACCTACTGGAGACGAGAACCCGAATCCTGCAGCTTTTGTTTGCATTGGTAAGTCCTTTACTTCTCTTGATTTTCCTATGCGCCCTATGATATTTTACAAGCTGATACCCACGCAAACATTTGCGAGGTCATTATCTCAGACAAATACACATTCACAAAGCACAAGGAAATTGACAACAATTTTGAACGCTTTCACAACCACAGAGAACAAACGAGACTGGCTTAGCCAATCAGAACACAGCTTGACTGAAAAACTTCACCGTTGAAGACGATGAGAACTATTCGAAAGATTAAAATATAAAAAAGATTTTAAAAAAAACCGCACACATATTTCATCGATTATATTAGACGAAAAACTAAGTTTAGATAGGAATGCATCTCGGAAGTCTGGTATTTTAAATTCAATGATAAGTGAGAAGTAAGGGTTGCAGGAGCCAGCTTGTAAAAAATCTCTCCGAGCTGTTTAATAACATTTTCTCCTTGGACCACAGGAACTTATCAGATGACCAGGGCTAGTTTATAGGTCTGCTTCCACCAGTGTGATCAAATTATAATGATACTGTTTACAGTGGGGGGTCCTTCATCTAGAGTTTTCACAATTTTAATTTAAAAGAAAAGGGGTTAAAATATGCGTTCTCACCACTATAACCACTATCACACCAACACTACACCACCATCACCACCATCAACGCCATCATCATCATCATCGTTTAAAACTGAGAAAAGCTCAACCTTAATTCAAGGGATTTATTAAAAATCTAATAAAGAATTAAGACCGAAAATTACATCTGAACGTTTCGGCTCTAAGGCCTTTATCAATCATCATCATCATCATCATCATCATCATCATCATCATCATCATCAGCAGCAGCAGAGCAGCAGCAGCAGCAGCAGCAGCAGCAGCAGCAGCAGCAGCAGCAGCAGCATCAGCATCACCACCACCACCACCATAACCACTTTCAATTTCACTTTTCTTACCAGAGGATGGCTACAGACCAGGTCACTGCAGTCTGAACGCATACACGTCTTGTGATGAGTATGCTGAGTGCATTGACTCCACCGATCAACAGTCCTTCATCTGCCAGTGTCAGGGAGATGCTGTAGGGGATGGGTTCAAACCCGAGGTGGGAGGAACAGGCTGCAAGCTATGTAAGTCTTTTTCTATCACCACAAATATTACTACCACCAACTAGCGCTGGTACTACCACAATCAGCAGAATCACGGCGTACAGGATCATTACTAACAACCAGACATCTTATGTCTGTCAATGGCATTTTGATCTTCATCAGCATTATTTTAATGCGGATCGGCGTTTTTTTTTTTGTGAAACAAGTTATAATATGAAACTGAGGTTGGCGGATCGAGCTGCAAACTATATAAGTCTCAATCAGTGTCTTCTTCTATCACCACAAATAGTACTACCACTAAGTGCTGGTGGCACGACCATAGTCAGCAGAACCAGGGTTAGAAGCATTTTAAAAACAAACATAGGATGTATGGCTGTCAGTAGCAATATGATCTTCATTAGCATATTATAAGCCTACTGCGAATCGGTGTCACAGTGAAACACATTATAAAAATGAAAGCAACGTAGGGGGATCGGACTGCAAGCTATGTAAATCTCATTCGGTGTCTTCCTCTGTCACCACAAATATATTCACCACTAACTGCAGTTGGTACTACCAAGGCCGGCTAAACCACGGTAAGTGGCATTTTTAGAACAACCATAGGATGTATGACTGTCCGCAGCAAAATGGTCTTCATCAGCACATTGAAAATCGGGCGTTCCTTATCATGGCGAATACTTACAGACTATTTGCCTGTTGGGGGTAGGTAATCTCCCTTGACAACTTAAATGCAGCGCTTATTGATGACGTCATTTCTAGACATGAATGAAGAGACGTAGTTTAGCAGATAAACCATGGGGTCACGTGGTTTAGTAGACATTGGGATGAGAGAAAGTCTATGCGAGTAACGCCAGCAATCTCAGCCGAAGGGATTAGAGAGGATATCTCACACTTTTATGAATGAGGACATACCATATTCACATTGTCTGATCATAATAATATCAACTCTGGTGGCCCTAGACCCTGCTTGTTCCTCTGCGTTCATTATATTTTTCCTCTTCTTCTCCAGCGTTCAAACCCTGCGGTAACGACAACGACTGTCCCGAGTATGGCTACTGTGACACCTCCACCTACAAGTGTGTCTGCAAAAACGGATTTGAAGGCGATGGCTACACCTGCACAGGTAGCCATGATTTGTATGCAGTGGCATAATGTCAATTCAATTCAATTCAGTTCAGTTCCATTCAATTCTGTTCAGTTCAATTCAAGTGAATTAAATTTGATTCGTTTCAATTCAATTTAAATCAGTTCAGTACATTTTACCTCCATTCGATTCAATTCAGTTCAGTTCAGTTCAATTCAGTTCAGTTGTGTTTATTTCTATACGTTTCAATGAATTCCATTCCGTTCAAATCAATTCAGCTCAATTCAATCCAATTCAGTTCAGTTCAGTTCAATGCTTTATTAGCTCACGTTTAGCTAGCTATGCAGGAGGCTTTGCATGTCTCCCTCTCTCTACCACTATCCCCT
>JAWQUT010000155.1:1152827-1165577 GCA_033807755.1 Ellobium chinense
TCCATGCCCCACTCCCAAGGCTGCAACAAAATGTTGAAAATTCATTTAGTAGAAAACTAACGTAAATTAAGCATTGCAAAGATTACTGTAAAATACCAGTGTCGAAATCTTGCACGGATCATGCACGTTCAATATTTAACAGACAGCGATTGTGGGCGAAGAACAACTTCCCAACAAGTCTATAGAACAGTCGTCTGGAATTGATGCGTGGGCATAGGGAACTACCAGATGGCAACTGTTTGGCAAGAAAATAATTACACATGCACAAAGTCCCGTTAACGCCCAGTAGCGACCAGTGGCGAGCTGTGGTAATGACCCCAAGTTCAAGATCAGTCAGATGTGGGATGTTTGGTCAGTCAGGGCTCCACATACCTGGCAAGGACACGAATACAGCACGAAGTAGAAGAGAAAGGGGAGTCCAAATCACGTTTATATGTTTAGGTGTTTAAAGGGCTAGTTCCAGAGCACATACTTGTAACATTTTCAGTCAAACTTTGCCAGACTCGCTGAAACACCCATGCGACTGGTATACTGGAAGAATATCGCCTGGCAATCCGTCCAGAAAATACATCAGTTCGAGGACATATAGTTTATAATTTTCAGTCAGACTTGGCAAGGTTTGCTTCAACAGCCTATCGACGATTTATCGAAAGAATATGAGTGTGCGATCAATCCAGAAAGTGTCTTAATCGTGCACAGCTTTGTAGCCACATGAAGTCGAGAGAATAGCTGAAAGATAGAGCTCGTGCCTTTTGGTTACAAAAGATCCTAGGTTCGAAGGGCGAGATTACACAGGTAGGTTTGGGGATTACGAGCCGCCACTTGCTGGTTACACATGCCTAAATAATTTCACTATCTAATACTAGCAATTTAAAACTGGTGTCGCCCCTCTCCTAATTTTCGTCACCCTGTCCCATTGAACAGTAATACAGATGACTTCTAACGTCAAAACAAAAAAAAAAAATGAATCCCCCACAGCGAGGGCACCTTACAAGTAAACTTCTGAGCTCTGTCTTATTGTTTGAACCTCCTCCCCCTTCCCTTTCCCACCCAGTTAGAACCGTAGGTTATTTTGAGAGAACAGAGGTCATCTACTTTGCATCCTTACATTTGTCTAACTTCTGAACCAAAAAAAAAAAAGACGCTGCTGTGATTTAATCTAGACTGGTCGTGGGGAGCAACAGACGGCTAGAAATTGTTCACTTGGCTGCTGTACTCTCAAACTCCAACCCAGTCGATCTGCATGCATTTGTGGGTACGAGGTTGGGGCAGACAAACATGAGACTGAACCTGCAACTGGATCATACCTTTCCGGATAGTCATTTATTTTTCTTTTGCTTTTCAAAGTATTCCCCTCCAACATCTATACACGTTTTCAGCCTCTTAATCCAATTTTTGAATGCTTTTTTGGTAAATTTCTTTGAGTGTATGCTGGAAACACTGAAAAATAGCACTTCCCAAGGCTGACTTCGATGCAAACTGGTATATGACCTGCTAACACCTTTGTAGAGGAAGTCTAAGCACCTCTTCTCAATCTCCATACTATTCCTCGCAGATATCGATGAGTGTCCGAGCCCCTTGTGTGACGAACACGCCATCTGCAGTAACTTCCCTGGAGGATTCACTTGTACCTGTGATACAAACAATAACTTTGTGGGAGACGGATTCACCTGCGTCTGTGAGTCTTTCTCTTTGTATCATTATTCTAGTTATTATCACCACAGATGTCAAGTGCCATTGTCCTCCTCCTCCTCCTCCTCATAATCATTTTCAATAGCAGCTTCATCACCACTGTCTTTTTCCCAACATCATTACTAACATTACCATCAGTATGGTTGTCTTTCTCACCATCAACGTTTCACCATTACCACTCTCCACTTCCTCTGTTAGAGCCACCGTTACAGTAAGCAGCAGCAGTACAAGTAACTACACTCATAAGCATTTCTACCAGATACCAGATTTTTTCAATTATATAAAAAGAAAAAAAAACAACAAAAAACAAAACTTTCCAGCAGTGCGCCTGTAATTTTTCAATCATTACAACACGAATGTAATGCCAAAATGAACCCTACAATTTCAGTGGAATCTCGAATTAAATAAGGGTACTTCAAGAATAAGTTGACCTCTTTACCTAGTGTAAATTTCACATGAAGGGGTTAATTATTTTATTAGAATTTTGATATTCAACTGACCAAACTTAATAAATATCCACATTAATAAAAAGTGTGCATTTTCAAAAGATAAAGGTGTTCATAGTCAGGTTTGACTTTACAAGATACGACCAAATTTTTCGGGACAAAGAATGTGAACCTTCTTCAGGGTTAATGAATGATACCACCACACCCACCATCAACAACAGCATCATCACGCCCACCACCACTGTGCCCACCACATCAAACCTACCACTATCACTACCCCATCACTATCACCATCATCTACTACAACCTCCGCCACCTCCATCATACCATCATCATGCCTATCACCACCGCTACCACCATCACCATCACCACCACCACCACTACCACCATCACCACCATCTTTTATTCCATCTCAGTATTCTGCCACAACGATAATGACTGCGACGTGCCCCGTGCCAGATGTAACGCCAACAACACGTGTGAATGCATAGAAGGATGGCAGGGAGATGGCCTACAGTGTGTTGGTAAGTACCGGAACCCATACCACATCAAGCAGAGTGCGAAATCTATATCAGCCAATCAGATGGACTGTTCCAATCTGCGGCAGCTAATCAGATTCCTTGATAAGTGTCACTGTTGGCAATCTTGAAAATATGTCGTGACCTTCCTTCCTGGTTGATGTATGATAAGTGTCTGAGATAATATTAGAGAGCTTCTAGTTTAAAAGTTCCAGTTTCTTACGAACTATCACTGCAGCGTTAGACATGCGCATATTGCATTTGCTGTTATGTAATTACTACTACTAGTACTTCTACTACTACTACTACTACTACTATAATTATTATTATTACAACTACTACTACCACTTTTACTACTACTACTACTACCACAACCACCACCACCACCACCACCATTACTGCTACTACTACTACTACCACTACTACTACTATTACTATTACAACTACTACTACCATTTTTACTACTACTACTATTACTACTACTACTACTACCACCCCTACTACTAGTAACTATCATAATTATAACCTTATTCTCTCCTGTCTAGACGTAGACGAATGTGCCGACGACACCCTTCATGACTGCCACGAACATGCTACCTGTACCAACACAGAGGGAAGTTATGAATGTCACTGCAACAACGGCTACTCTGGAGATGGTTTAACATGCAACCGTAAGAACAACTTTGGAGTTGGCATTTTATTTTTCTGAGCCATAATGATGACGAAATATTGTGAAAAACAAAACCAGTCAATTCCTGGAAAGATCCAGTTGAATTAGTTCTTGGAAAAAAAAAACCAGGCGCAAAAAGCTCTTAGGAAGAAAACCCGGGGAAACATTCAAGGTTTGGTTAAGCAGTAATAATATCAAGTTTATAAGTCTGGATTCTGGCAATACCCGCTTACCAGACTTCACATTATTATCTCCCCAGCTGAACAGATCACTCAGATATTTTTTTCTGGGTATCACATGTTGCAACGGCCATTTTACATGCGTTACTTAGGAGCATTCGGAAGAAGATATTTTTCATTGCCTATAATCAGGAATCCATTTTAAAGACAGGCCGACTGAGAAAGCTGAATGAATTACGTTTCTATGGCACGCACAGCATGTCTATAGCAGGGTTCAAACTCGCTATCTTATGAGTCTGAGTACAACATCGCAACACTTTTGCCACGCTGCTCCGCTATGTGAGCACAATAGGCCTATCTACAGAGACTCTAAAGTAATGAAGTTGTATAGATCCAGTTCTAATAGTTAATATATTTCATCTTTGATACTTATGAAAGAATTTCTTTTCTGCATAGTTCTAGTGAATCTGATATTAGGCATGAAGGCAGCAGCAGCAGCAGCAGCAACAGCAGCAACAACAGCAACAACAAAAAGCATCAGCTATAACGACAATAAAAACGAACAAACACACAACAGTAGCAGCAGCAGCAGCAGCAGCAGCAACAACCACAACAGATTCAGCAGAAACAACGACAACAAACAACAACAAACACACCTTAGCAGCAGGGGCAACATCAACAACAACAACAACAACAACAACAACAACACCAACCAAATATACGACAACAACTATAACAACATCAACCGCAGCAGCAGTAGCAGCAGCAGCAGCAATTAAAAACAAAAACAACAACAACAACAACGACAATCACAACAGCAACTATAACAACAGCAACACAACAACAACAAACAGTAGATTGCCCGATTTCAAACTTCACATTTCATTGCTAGTCCTTCAGTAGACATGTCAAAAATGCTTATTATTGTCCTTATCATAGTGCGGAATCTCAGAAAAATAATTCGGATCTATTCTTCAACAGCACTGCCCAAAAACTGCGCTGAGGTTGGTAATTTTGAATCGGGAGAAAAATTTATGATCGACCCTGATTTTACAGGACCGGCTAATTCATTTGAAGTGAGTTACCATCTTCATCACCATTATCATTACAATCATTTAATTTACATCATCAGCGCCATCATCATCACCATCACCATCGTTTTATCATTATCGCCATCACTCACCATCATATTATTATTATATCGCCACCACTACTACCATATCACCGTCACCACAACTGTCACCACCATCATCTTATTCATTATCATCCTGAACGTCATCATTACTAAAACCAGCGACAACATCAGCAACAAAAATATCATCATTATCGTCAACATCATCATCATCATCATCATCATCATCATCATCATCATCATCAGCATCATTTAAAACTGACAAAAATTAAAAGCTCAACCTTAATTCAAGGAATTTATTAAAAATCTAGTTAAGAAATGAGACCGAAAATCACTTCTAAACAGTTTGGCTCTTAGGCCTTTATCAATAGAATGACACAAGAAATATAACTTTCGCAATAAAAGCAACCACATTAAGAACACTATCACCATCATCATCACCATCATCATCATCATCATCATCATCACCATCATCATCATCACCATCATTACCATCATCATCATCATCATCATCACAATCACCACCATCACCACCATCATCACCATCACCATCATTATCATCACCATCATTTAAAACTGAGAAAAAATTAAAAGCTCAACCTTAATTCAGGGAATTTATTAAACATCTAGTAAAGAATTAAGATCAAAAATGACATCTAAACGTTTCGGCTCTAAGGCCTTTATCAATAGAAAAATGATCATCACCATCACCATCATAACCATCATCATCACCATCATCATCATCACCATCATCATTATGTTTACGTTTACAAGATCACCACCATCCGCACCGTCACTATTCACCGTCACCATATCATCAAAGCCATTGTATCTCTGCAGGTAGAGTGTGTCATTATCAATGGTATAGTCGCCACTCGTGTACCACCCACCAACTATTTCCCCCTGGCTCCTCCCCTAGACGATACGCCCCTGGACATTGACTACAACCCAGAACCCGAGGACCTCATCCCCCTCTTGGAGGGATCCGTCATGTGTTATCAGGACATTTCGTGAGTAGCTACACGCTAGCAGTCATCTAGGTCACAAACATGCAAACTCTTTTGCTATTACGTATTATCAATTGCTATCACTCCAGTCCTAATTTTTTTTTTGGCCACTTTCACTTTCACTGACCATGAATGGAGATCAGCCTCAATGAACCAAAATTACTTCTAAAAGCTCTTGACAAGTAAAGTTATTTGCCGTGTCTTTTCCTTTGACCTACCCCCATGAAAACCCAGTTGGGGTTCCAGGCTATTTCCAGAGAACAAAGGTTAGCTCACTGGCAGGCCCTTTCTCACTCCAACTCCCGAAATAATGCGGCTTTAATTTAATTTAACCTAAACTGGCCAGATAACTGAAAACTGCACAGCTAAAGTCACTAAGCCAATGAGGAGGAAAGATAAGAGACTTGAAAAATGTATCACCCTTGGGAGTAAGCCAATCGGATTGGTTTCAATAGTAATGTGCGTGTGTAACCTTTAGTCTCTCTGCTACTTATTTACGTACATGTATGTCATTATCCTTTGTTAAAAACAGCTCTTTGACGTGCCGGTATGTTCCGGAAGTTGCATTAGAATGATGTATTTGACATACCCGCACGTCATATTGCCTTTATAATGAAGTATTATCATGTACATGCTGATGATGATATCAGCACTTGCAAAACAAGACGTAGCGAAGGGGCTGACAGTCGTGGTGTTGTTGTTGTTGGTGTTGGTGGTGGTGATGATGGTGGTGAGGGGGTGTGATGGCATGGGATGGAGAATAGAAAGTGAGGCGTGTATGTATATAAAATACACCCACACATGAATATACACATACACAAAGCAACAAAATCATCCCCTTATCTATCTACACACACACACACACACACACACACACACACACACACACACACACACACACACACACACACACACACACACACACACACACACACACACACACNCTTAGTTGTTTGTTATAGTTTAATTGTTTTGTACATAAGTACATATTCCCAATCTGGGATATGTTACACATACCCACATCTACATCCACCCATACCTACACACTCACACACATGTAAACACTCACAAACACATACTCATACAGAGGAACAAATATCATTTTCTTTCCTTTATACACACACACACACACACACACACACACACACACACACACACACACACACACACACACACACACACACACACACACACANCACACCCACACCCACACTCGCGCACACACACCTACACGTGCACCCACATTCCACACCCACACCCACACCCACACCATACACACAGAAGAATCAACCAAAACAAAAATTCCTCTCTCCTCTACAGATTCTCCTGTTATAAAGGCTTCAAACTCTTCCCTGGCTCTGAGTGGTTCGACGCCTATGGAAACTCCCACTCAAACTGGGGCTCCAATTTAGACAACCAGGTACGGTTTGTACATTGACATGAATAAATTCCCTTGGTAAAATAGAACCTTGTTCTGAGTGGTTCCACGCTCATGGAAACACCCACTGAAACTGGGGCTCCAAGTTAGACAACCAGGTACGGTTTGTACATTGACATAAGTTAATTCCCTTGGTAAAATAGAACCTTGTTCTGAGTGGTTCCACGCTTATGGAAACATCCATTCAAACTGGGGCTCCAAGTTAGACAACCAGGTACGGTTTATACATTGACATAAGTTAATTCCCTTGGTGAACTTTAGAAAGAGACTTAATTTTCAGGATGTTTTTGCTGCAGTGGGTAGCCTGAGTAAAAGAAGAGAGAACGAGGGTATATAGGGCTATTAAGCGATAAGCTAATATGTATACATTAAGCGAGATTCCGCTTAAGTGTAACATTAAAAATTATGATTACACAACGAGCTTTGGTCAGATTGAACTGTTTAAATACGACTTTTATTTCTTAAAGAAAAAAAAAGTATTTTGTTTTACGGGGAAGAAGGGTGGATTTTGCAGGGAAAAGCGGGTTACTCTTAAGCGCAGTCTGTCCCACCGGCGGTATTGTGATGCTACAAATCGCCCCACCCCCTCCCCGAAAATAATACTGTTGTAAGTACTTAAAGTGATATAAGGACTTACAACAGTATTATTTCCGGACGGTGAAATGGTTCACTAATGAAGCTACTCATGAAATAAAGCGATAAACTCACATAATATCTGACATTGTGGGACAGCGTGGTTGGGGCGTTGGCCTCAGAACCTGAAGTTCGTGGGTTCCATTCCTCGTCACGGTCATGTCGTAAGTGCCTTAAGAAAACATTTCTTACACATTTTTCTCCGTTTGCCCGACTAAGACATGGGTACCTGGCTCTAGGCAGCGATAGATATCTTCAGAATGCCAACTAGTGATCAGCGTAGTATATATCTATTAGACCAGTGGCAAATACTCAGTTCTTGCAAATGGCATCAGCACTTCCCAGGAAGTTGAAAATACCCTTGAGTGATGTGACCTGCTGGGGTACTACTGCTGAAGTGTGCCATATCGCTCTTACCATAAAACTCCACTCACTTACGCCACATCACCCTCTTAGGAACATCTGTCACAGCAGCTTTTGCAGCAGGTCAAGATGTCCCACTCAGAAAGGCATGATTAATGTGAGCAATATACAGTCTAAATCCTTCTTAACAATAGGAAGAGGTTGTTCTCTAAAGCGTCAGTTTGTAAGAGAAGGCTTTTAAAACTGACACATCGATATAAGGTAAATTCAGTTGCCTATCCGTCTATGATGTAGCGAAATAAGAGGATAAAGTTTAAAGGGAGAGGGATAGATATTTACTTCACAACCAAAAACAATCCATATAAATTCATTTTATCTTTTCAACTTTAAACCGCGTACATTTACGTTCCGCATGACTATTTCCGAGAGAATAGGGCTGGAAAGTCGGAATTTCCACCCTGTGCACGCCGCCATTACTCGCACTGCGTGACGTCATAAAGAGAGTAAAAGCACAAAGGAAATTTTCAAATACTACAGACTAGCTCTTTTCATTGGAAAGAGTGGAAGACGCAGAATCATATTGTGATTGCACTAGATTGTGGGAAACTGAGAATGTGATTTGTATATGTGTGTGTGTGTGTGTGTGTGTGTGACTCTCATATTATAATACGTTCTCTTAAACTATTAATTTAATCATTAATTCACCATTAAATTGCCGCAGAGTACACCCTGCGTTTCTTCATCATTGGGTGAAATATAAAGTAACGAGTCTAAAGAGAAAAAAGGTGGGGGGGAGGCGGGTAGGAGAGGGTGGGAAGTGAAATTGGCAAACACAATCCCTGTGGGATTTCATATGTTTTTCCACCACCGTCCATTTGCCATAAAAATATCCTCTTTCTGCTGTTTATACAGCCCACAACACAGAGGTGTTGCCATTCTCTCTCCCCCCCCCCCCCCCCCCCNCCACTCCTTGCTGGTGGAAAAACATTTCCTTAAATGCCTGAGGCTTGTGGCAGTGCATAGATTTCAGACAGAAGTGACCCCCCTACCCACCAAGGATAAAAATGGCAGCACGCCAATCGAAGATCATGTAGGTAGTGAATGGCAACATTTTAAACCAGTTTTCCGAAAGGAATTCAGAATGAGACTTCACATCCTTAAAACCGGAACTCTTGCCTACTAGAACAAGCAAAACCCTACCCCTAACCCTAACGCTGTCCCTCACCCTTACCCTAACCCTAACACCCATCGAAACTGAAGCATCACCCGAGGCGAGTCCTTAACCCTAATGTCCATCGAGACAGGGGCATCAGGTATGAGTCGCATTCGGAACCCCTCCCAGTTTTCCTTTAAAACGAACTGACTTGATACATTTCATCCATACAGTGTGCGTGTGGAGAGGTTGGCATCTGTCCATCCAGCTGTTACTGTGACGGCAATCAAAGTGGAGCTGTCACCACCGATCAGGGGCGGATCGTTGATAAGTCCCGCCTCCCCGTCGTCAGACTTCAGTTCAATGACAACGGTGGACAAGAAAAGGGGCGGATCGATCTAGGACCCCTCATTTGTGCACTAGAACCAGTGGGTACGTCACGCATGCATTTGTTGTCACGATAATATCTAGAGTGTCTTGAGTAGAGTCACACGAGGTTACTCATATATTTGTTGGTTGGTTGGTTGGTCGGTTGGTTGGTTGGTTGGTTGGTTGGTTGGTTGGTTGGTTGGCTGGTTGGTTGGTCGAAAAGTTACCGAAAGAATATATAGTTTATCAGTATAAAACTTGATGGAATGTTAAGCCTGGTCTGCAAAAGAAACTTTTCTCGTTCAGATCTGAAAACAAAAGCAAAATTTAGGAAGTTTATTTTGGAAGTGAATTGCCTTTGAATGTTTCAAGGGAAGAAATTCCATAAAATATCCAAACACTATAAGATCTGCACATTTGCGTCATTACGTCCCTTGGCGGTGTTCAATTCAATGCCCGTCTTTCTTTCTTTCTTTCTTTCTTTCTTTCTTTCTTTCTTTCTTTCTTTCTTTCTTTCCCTCCGTCCTTTCTCACTTTGAGTTCCTGTAGTTTGTGCATTGAATAACAATATTATATTATTGGCTTAGAGCCTAATAAAGACTTTGAATTTGAATCTTGTTAAACATTATTGTCACGGCTTGTAGGCACCGGGTCCGGAAGAAAGAAGTGTTCCAGCAGCTAAAAGAAGCTTTTAAGACTAGAGCAAGACTTTCGTCACCACAAAGCTCGAAGAACTGGTCTGCTTCTTATAACTAAAAGGCAAATATTATTATGAACTATAAATCGCATCGGTCTCTAGTAGAGCAAAGTACATTTTCAGTTAAATGTTGCCAAAAAAAAACCCACACCAAAAACAAAAAAACCAAACCAGAAGGCATGGATAAAACTTATCACAAAATTGTGTTTGAATACAATCACCAACACCAGCATCATCATCATCATCATCGTTATCATCATCATCATCATCATCATCATTATGTCATAGTCACCGCTATCGCCATTCTCCCTCAGATATACCTAAGGATTGCCACGAAGCCAAATTTATGTATAATATCAAAAAGAATACCCCGCTCTATATTGATGTCGACGGTCCTGGTGGGGAGGACGCCTTCTTGGTCTATTGTGACATGGAGTCGTTTAAACACGTCGGAATTACTAACATCAACCCGACCAGGTGAGTAGGATTAGCAGTGTTGGCGATATGATGGTTAATGAGGATTCAGAGTGTCAATCACTGAATAATAAATGTGCACAGACTGACTGACTGACTGACTGACTGACTGACTGACTGACTGACTGACTGACTGACTGACTGACTGGAAAGCTGGTTCGTTCGCTCGCTCAGTCATTCACTTACGCACACACCCACGCTCGCACTCACTCTTGCATTCATTCATTCATTCATTCATTCATTCATTCATTCAGTCAGTCAGTCAGTCAGTCAATAAGTCAGTCAGTCAGTCAGTCACTCACTCACTCACTCACTCACTCACTCACTCACTCACTCACTCACTCACTCACTCACTCACTCACTCACTCACTCACTCACTCACTTACCCAGTCTCACTCATTCACTCACTCACTCACTCACTCACTCACTCACTCACTCACTCACTCACCTCACTCACTCACTCACTCACTCACTCACTCACTTACTCACTCACTCACTCACTTACTCAGTCATCAAGTACGCAAGATTCCATCCATCCATCCACCCCTCTCTCCCTCCGTCCCTCCGTTACTCCCTCCATCCATGCATCCATTCATTCATCCATCCATCCACCCCTTCATCCACCCCTTCATCCATCCATCCATCCATCCATCCATCCATCCATCCATCCATCCATCCATCCATCCACCTACCCCTCTTTCCCTCCGTCCATCCATCCATCCATCCATCCATCCATCCATCCATCCATCCATCCAACCCACCTTCCCTCCATCCATCCATCCATCCATCCATCCACCCTCTTTCCCTCCCTTCCTCCCTCCATCCATGCATCCATCCACCCATCCATCCATCCATCCATCCACCCCACCTTCCCTCCATCCATCCATCCATCCATCCATCCATCCATCCATCCATCCATCCATCCATCTACCCATCATCCATCCAGCCCAATTCTAGTCCCCACGACAATTGAGGGAAATTCAGTGGATTACAACGTGAATCAGCCGAAGATTGATGCTCTCATCCAAGGCTCGGTCTTTTGTCAACAGAAGGTGGAATTTCAGTGTCAGGTGAGTTAAGTATATGAAGGGCAATTCCATCAAAGTGTCACATTAGTTATGCCAATTCTGAAACGCGTTGACTTATTAGCAATTGAAGAACGTTTTTTATCAAAGTTCAGTAAATGCACTTTCGTTGAAAAATGAGTTGGTGGTATATTCAAAGATGCATTTCTTTGTTAAGTCATTCAAAACTAAATCGAGATCAAAATCTGCACTCCTTCAAAGTTTGCGTCATTTAACAATAAATAAAAATATATGTGTGAAGAACAATCCCTTTAAAGTTATTTCCCTTTATTTCAAAAACTATTCAGATTGGAAAACACTCTTCAATTAGTTTTGGTTGTTTCTATGAAAGCTTAATGTATTCAGTAAATACAAGGCATTCTAAATATTTTCCCGGAAATATATAGAATGAGTATGCGAGGATAACATGAACGGGGAATTCCCACAAATTTAGAACGCCATAGGTGTATTAGTTCACAGGTTATTAACGGAAAAAGACCGTCAACTACTGCAGGTGCGAGAGGTCATCTTGGAGCTAGAGATTTCAGGGGGATGTTTTTTTTAAATGATCACTTAAGAAAATTCTCCTTTTCAGATTGTCATCAAACTTTGCATGATTTTTTTTATTATTAAGTAAGTAAGATCAGAAGTTCTGGTATAATTCGGCTTGTCACACAATACATACACACAACAACAACAACAAAAACAGAACAACAATATAGAAATAATGTATAATAACACAAAAAAAAACCCAACCCGGATTAGTGCGAGAAGACGATTGTTGTATTATCTATCTATCTATCTATCTATCTATCTATCTATCTATCTATCTATCTATCTATCTCTATCTATCTATCTATCTATCTATCTATCTATCTATCTGTCTGTTTGTGTGTCTGTCTGCCTGTCTGCCTG
>JAWQUT010000155.1:1165721-1168221 GCA_033807755.1 Ellobium chinense
CCAGCATTCCAAACTTATGGCCGGAGGCGGCTACGTTAGTGTGACAGGCTCCAACCGTCGCTTGGATTACTTCCCCGGAGCCGATGGCGTCCAGGATTCGTGCGGCTGTGGGGCCACCCAGTCGTGCGACGCCCCTGAGGTCAAGTGCAACTGCGACATCGATGACGACCAGGCCAGGAAAGACTTTGGTCTCATCATCGACAAGAGTGATCTGCCCGTGGTACACGTCACCGCTGAAATCGGGAATGACCGAAGCGCCACATACACCGTTGGGAATCTCCAGTGTAGCCAGATGCAGTTCGGTAAGAAGAACAAAAAAACATCCAAAAAAAAAAGATGTTGTTGTTTAACTCGATAGAGGGTAGATGGCCAGGCTTTTAATTCCGTGGGACAACCAGCTGATTTTGTGGAAAGGATTTCTAGCAAACTGACACCCTTCTGCCATGGGAATTTAATTTTCTTCAACGGTATTACTGTCTCTGGGTCACCAAAGACTACTGTACTGAAACAGATACCAAGGAGATTACTCGTATAGAACAGTTAAATCCCTCTACAGTCATTTGACCTGTGTCTGTGCACTACTGGTCTCTGCGCGCCTGTGCTATTTCTCTGTTAATAATCTATATTTTTTCAAAAAAATTTCTGATGATCTAGAAAGATAACATTGTCATCTTCCATAAAAACATTTATCTGAACTCCATCTTCAAAAATACAGATTCTAGGAGGTCCCTAAAACATCAGGGTAAGGTACGCAGACACAGGTAGAAGCATGATATTTATCATCTATGAAACGCGCCTTGAGGCAGTCGCAAGAAGTTGTTTTGTGCTGTCAAACAGTCATGACAACTGATGTTTTGGCCACTAGTAGAAGAAGGAAACATAGCTTAGATCTGCACTTCCGGGGACAGGGATGGAGGTGGTACTAGGGGTGGGGAGGGGGCACCCTGGGTATGGCGTACTGTATTCAGTAGATGACATGTTCTGAGTGGTGTGAAAAAGGGGAATACACAATCTAGTTTTTTAGTAGTATAATATCTATGTCCTGACGGCCTTTTGTGTTTCTTTTAACACATATTCTCCGTGCACGACCTCCAGGGTTTTTTTTCTTCTTTCGGCGACTAGATGTTAATACTTGTAGTTTAGACTGTACCAGGGGTGCCAGGTTTGGCTCATTGGGAGGCAAAAACCAATTTTTAAAAAAATATTTTAAATTATTTTTATTGTCTAAATCTTGCCCTTTCCCTTCCCACCCCCATCAGAAACAAACAAGTAACGATAGGATATAAGTGCTAGATTACCCCCCCCCCCCNAATTAGAAAAAAAAAACCACCACAAAACAACACGCAACGATAGGATATAAGTGCTAGATTACCAAAACAAAAAATAAATCACCATGGCTACGCTCCTGTCCTTCCCCTCTTCCATCCCTGCCCACCCTTTTATATCACCAACATGCACCCCAGCTCAGTGAATGGGACACTAGTAGATGACTATACTTACTGGTTTACACGTTGATATCATGCTTGATGGCTTCATGCCGCATTGCGTCATCAATGAATGGAAAGCAGAACTCAAAATTTTAACCTCATCCATGAAAAAGATGAAATGGGTAATGTGGCACACACTTGCCCCTTACATTATTAATGCAGTTCTGCACCTTCGGTGAGCAGACATTGACGCTAAACCTCAACTATCGAATTTCATGCAGACTGACAGTTTCAACAAAATATTTGCCTACAACGACTTCAGTGTTTTTTTTCGTATTCGAAACTAGCGTTCCATGCTTCTAGTCTATTCTTATAGTATAAATTCGTACCTCCTCTCACCCTAGGTCCCTGTCTTTCTGTTGTTCTTGTTGTTGTCAATGCTGCTATGTAAGCTGTTTGTGCTGTTCCTACAGCTATTGTCAGTATAATATGTACATGCACTAAATTTGATTTCAATTTCAGGATTTTCACCAAACTGTGAAATGCTCAGAGCCTCGGGAACAACTGAGGATTACAGCTATTTCATTGACCCTGACGGTGCAGGTAAGCAATTTATGAACTAAATGTGAAGTATGGATTAACTATGAACTAATTTTAAACTAACTATGAACTGGCTATGGACGAAATATGACCTAAATCTATAAATTATGGGCTAAATATGGACTAACTATGGACAATAATATAGCTATTTCATTGGCCCTGATGGTTCAGGTAAGCAGTCTATGAACTAACTATGAATTGGCTTTGGACGAACTATGACCAATATAATATGGACAGGCTATAAACTAACTATAGATTAACTATGGACTAATGGACAAAGCAAGCTATTACGTTGACCCTGGCAGTCCTGGTACGCAGCCTATGAACAAACTAGGAAGTAACTATGGATTAACTATGAACTAACTATGCATTATTGTAAGAAGCTTTTGAACTAACTGTGAACTAACTATGAATTAACTATGAACTGACTACGGACTAACTATGAACTATGGTAAGCAGCGTTTGAACTAATT
>JAWQUT010000155.1:1173221-1176487 GCA_033807755.1 Ellobium chinense
AGGTCTTCCCTACATGTGCCGTCCTGAAGGACTTTGTTGAAAACGGCGGCGGTGTAGAGGGCGAGGTAATTATCATCAATGGAATCTTCACCGTAGATCCTGACGGTGCAGGCGGTGTGGACTCATTCCAAGTTCAGTGTAACTTCCCGAGCACAATTATTCCCATTACACCACGTGAGTAGAGTTATTATGAGAAATGTACACAGCAAAGCCTTGATATAGGACCNACCCCTCCCCTCAATTTAGCTTCTTCAATAAGGGGTCGTCTTAGACTGTTAAGTTAGTTAGTGTTGGCTGAATCGAATCCTAGAATATACGAATCCGAATTCGACTCCAGAGGTACGATTCGATGAGTTCGAATCCAGAGCTAGGATTCGATGAATTGGAAAATCGAAACCAGATTAGAATCCCGAGGGAGGAAGGTGCTTCAAGCGACAAAAAAATCGTCAATTGATTTTAAAAGAGATTCATTTGTAATGTGTTTTTATTTTGAATATCGCTAAAGGGTTACATCTCTTTTGTACTGAGATCCCAATTTTAATATGACATACGGATTTCTTGTAAACCGAACCCCTATTTTTTTTCGCCTTTAATTCGTGTGAATCGAAGGATTCGAATCCAAACCAATTTTAAGATTCGAATCCGGATTGGAACCCAGGGTAAGAAGATTCGATTGATTCCAATACGGATTCGAAACATGCCCATCACTACCGAAGTAAATGACCCAAACATCAGGTTTAATTTACAAAATCAAGAGAGAATGCAAACTAATTTGCATTCAGGTTAATACATCTAGGGCCCATTCTCCATTGGAAGGACTTTTTACTGTCTTCTTGAGGCATATGATCAAACCCTATTTTCATGCAGTTAGGAGTCTGTAACCTCTCGACAGGCCTGTAGGTACTTAGTTCCTTGCAACAAAAGTCGTAAGGTGCAGAAGCTGACGGTGCCATTGTTCCGTTGATTTATAATACAATAAAGAGAGACAACTCCTGTGTACAAACTGCTTAGAAACCCTTATATATTTCTTAAAGGCTTAAGATTAACCCGTTGATGGTCGCCTTATACGTTATTTATTCATTATGTTATATCATTTTGTCGGTCATGACGACATGCGCAACATTACATTCGAAAGACTCTGGAGAGTGTGCGCATACTTGAGCATTAACGAATGAATCTCGTACCATCGTAAGACTTATCTTAGTACATAGGTCTTGAATGCATCGTTAACAGCGCCCAGCATGCAGAGTTAATGCAATTCTTAAGATGGTAAAAGATCCCATCGTTAATGAGCAAGTTCTCGAATAGAAAACGCTCACGAAACATAACGCGGAATCTGATTGGCTGCTGAGATTTGACACACTTATTTTCAATAGGCTGAGTCAGGTATCTTATTTCCGGGTTTATTCATGACCAGACTTGGCGCCCAGGAAATCCTGAATTTTAAGATTCTCAGGCAACACGATAAAGTCAAAAATAGACGGTGAGCTGGAAATCAGTTCATCGCATTCACAGCTGTGCTGCCGTTTTGTGCAACAAAAGACTCCCTCCCCCCCCCTCCCCCACCCCACGCCAACTTAGGNCCACGCCAACTTTGGAACCATTCACGGTTTGGCACGTTTTTATAGAGCGTAATATTCTGTATAATTTCCCATGTGGTTTAGTCTTACAAGCAAAAAAAAAAAATAATTTGAAAAAAAAAACAAAAACCTTTTTTTCAACACCGGATAATGCTGCGAGTCTGGCGCACACGGTCTTTTTCCGGATGACGTCAGCGCGGTTTCTTTACCTCCCTGCCTACCTACAGAAGACGAACTAGCTATGAATGGTTAGCTCTGCATTATATAGTCTATGTCCACAAAAAAAAACACCTCAAAAACTGACGACCTTTTGGCTAATTCCCAGTGCTGATTCCAGTAGCTGTATGCATAAACCTTGCATTAATGAACATATTGCATTTGTTACAGTAATCACTCCCATTTTTTTTTTTTTTGGAGGGGGGTTTCCTGTGGTTACCGCAGTGCGTCAACTAACATAAGGATTATGCAAACGACCACAGAACCGCTTTAAACAACGCAATAATTGAGAAGCCCCGAGGATTTTTTTTCGAGGCTAAGAGGGTGGCATCTCCTGCCAGGGTCAGGGTAGGAGGGAGAAATGGAAGAGGGAGAAAGGTGCGATTGACACGTTATTGTACATACAATTTCGCTACGTTATACTCTACATATTTTCTACAGCAACTGACGGAGTGACACCCGATCCAGATGACCCGAGCCTTGTCAGCAAATGTTTTGATATTAACTACACCAGCGCCGCTGGGGACCCAATCAGTCCAGCTCAGATTTCGGTAATCATCCATCCATTCATCCATAGCAAAATCAATCAATCAATCAATCAATCAATCAAATGGATCAGCAAAATCAATCAATCAATCAATCAATCAATCAATCAATCAATCAATCAATCAATCAGTTAGTCAGTCAGTAAGGGGTCAGTCAACCAACCAATCAACCAACCAACCAACCAACCAACCAACCAACCAACCAATCAACCACTGTCGTTATTATTATGTTTGCTTATATGTTGTACTTAAAAAGAATAAATTACTGTTATTGTTGTTATTGTTATTATTGTTGTTGTTTTTGTTAGTGTTGTTACTGTTCTGTGTGTGTGTGTGTGTGTGTGTGTGTGTGTGTGTGTGTGTGTGTGTGTGTGTGTGCTGATTTCTGTTGAATGTTTTATGCATCACCTTTTGTCGTTATTCTCTCCCCCCCCCCCCCCCCCCCCCCNTTCCCCTATCCCTTCCCAGGCACTGGTGAAAGCTTCAGGTAAATGCAAGCAAGATCTGACTCTAGATTGTGAAAACGCCCCTGCTACCGGAATGGTCAACTTCAGCACTTGTGACGGCCGGCCTCAAGTGGGTGAGTGTTTGTTTGTCCAGGATTACTTGTCTAGCAGCCAGTCAAAATAAGGCGTAAGTCGCTTTTTATCTTACTCAGGTTACTGGCATGAATCAAAGATTAACGCGTCATTTTTTTTGGTTTTTTTTTTTTGTGCCAGGATATAATTTTGTCGACTTTCGCGAGATGAGCGTATCTAACTACCAGTACGAAGCAGCGTTGCTATTTTGGCGATATTAGTGCCAGATATTAGTACTCCAAATTATTCTAGACTTTCTCCCTCATTCACACGTGAAAAAAAACCATCATGGAGTACTCTTCAAAATTAGAGGCTCCCGAAAACCACTCTTTTTTTTTTTTTTTTTT
>JAWQUT010000155.1:1205224-1225224 GCA_033807755.1 Ellobium chinense
CCAATAGAATAGAATAGAATAGAATAGAATAGAATAGAATAGAATAGAATAGAATAGAATAGAATAGAAACCAAATTCAAGACTGGAGACATAGAAATTTGTACATGTGGAACAACACCAGAAAACATGGGATCACGTTCTCCAGCACTGCCCCAAGTAAGACCAACAGAGATCTGAGGCGCACGGCATCATTTATACAGGACAAGACTAACACCCCATTTTACAAATGGACAGGCAGGCAACGCACCAGCGACGAAAGAATACCTAGCGCACCGAAAGGCATCATAGACGAATGCATTAGACTCCGTGAAAAAGTTGGACGATTGGCGAATCGGGCGGATTGAAAAGATCTATCGGAGATTGTATTTCGTTGCTATACACATTCTTTTTTTTAAAAAAAGGATTAAAAAAATAAAGAGGACTGATGTGTATAGTTACTTTTTGAGTATTTTTCTATTTACGTTACGTAGTTCTCAAGAAATCTGTGACACAAATTTGGCTGAAGCGTTTTATTAATATAAATACTGGTCTCCTTATGATACTTCTGACTCAAAGAACGCAGAAGAAGAAGAAGAATCCATTGAATAGGAAATCTGCAGAAGGAGCAAACCTGCCATTGTATATATAATTCACAAAACCTGAGTTTGTGATGTCCCACTATGGTATTGTCAAAATCATTTTGATGATTCTAAGCATCATTATCACCACATCTTTTCTACAGTGTCTCTGTTGATAAGATACAAAATTTTATTATGATACAGTTTTTCCTTTGCAATATATTCTGATGTACTGAGTTTGTAAAAATTCACACGTTTTCTGAGCAAGGCTATTCGAAAAACTGTATAATACTAAAACTTGGTTTAGTGTGTTGAGGGTCATTGCAATATATTCTAGTGGATTGAGTTTGTAAAAATCAGACGTCTTCTAAGCAAGGCCATAAGAAAAACTATATGATATTAAAATTTCATTTAGTGTCATGAGGGTCAACTCGATATACTCTGATGTATTCAGTTTGTAAAAATTCACACGTTTTCTAAGCAAGGCCACAGACTTTTGGACCCACATTTGTGTACATTTATTCATCCAACCAATCTCCCAGACCGGCGACACTGTCGTCAAGCCACGAGGGCCATTGCAATATACTCTGATGTATTCAGTTTGTAAAAAATCACACTTTTTCTGACCAAAGCCACAGACTTTTCGATCTACCCTCGTATATCCTTGTTCATCCAAGCAGTTCCCCAGACCGCGACCGGCGACATTGTCGTCCTGCCACGAGGGCCATTGCAATATACTCTGATGTATTCAATTTGTAAAAATTCACACGTTTTCTGACCAAAGCCACAGACCTTTCGATCTTCCCTCGTATATCTTTGTTTATTTAACGAATTCCCCAGATCGGCGACATTGTCGTCCTGCCATGAGGGCCATTTCAATATACTCTGATGTATTCAATTTGTAAAAATTCACACTTTTTGTGACCAAGACCACAGACTTTTCGATCTACCCTCATAATTATACCTTTGTTCATCCAATCAATCTCCCAGACCGGCGACATTGTCGTCCTGCCAGACTGTTCTCACGAGGTAGAATGCTACGGTCTGAACAACACATCAGAAAGGCCCGTGAACTGTGATGAGAACGAGGAATGTCGGACGGAGGATGGCGTGACTGGTTGTTACTGCAAGGAGGGCTTCGTTATGGGGGAGAATGGCCAGTGCGAAGGTAGGTGTGCCATCTGTGAAGTCTATTCAGCGTCTCACCCATACATGGCCAGGTGTCAAGGGTTTTACATAACCATAGCTGATGCACCATTTTGCACCTTGGGGACATTACTATAACTGATGCATCATTTTGCATCTTAGGGACATCAACATCATAAATGATGCACCATTTTGCACTTTGGGGACACCAACATCATAAATGATGCACCATTTTGCACTTTGGGGACGTCAACATCATAAATGATGCACCATTTTGCACTTTGGGGACATTACTATAACTGATGCACCATTTTGCATCTTAGGGACATCATAATAATATACCATTCTGCACTGTGGGGACACCACCATAATTGATGCACTATTTTGCACCTTTAGAACATCATGATAACTAATGCACCATTTTGCACCATTCTGTGGGGACATCACGGTAACAAATATACCATTTTGCACTATAGGGACATCACCATAATCAATTCACCACTTTGCACTTTGGGACATCAGTATAACTAATGCACCATTTTGCATTTTCGGACTGGATTTTCATGTAAAATCCAAATAGTGTGAAGTTGCTTGAACAGGCATTAGTCTGGATATGAGGCTTATAAACCGCATTATTATTATTACTATTATGATTAATAACTATTATTATAATTAAGACTATTATTAATATAACTATCACTATTACTGGTTTGATTATTATTATTATTATTATAACGATTATTACTATTATTATTACTATTATTATTACTATTACTATTATTATCATTCGAAATTTGTAAATCTTTTCATGAGTCCACCTTTTCTCACCAACTTACATTAACTGTAACGGACTTATATCATTTCATGTTTCCTATTTCAGTTGACAACTGCTTTGACGTGGATTGCCCGATCGCTAATATGGAATGCGTGAACGGTACCTGTATCTGTGAGATGGGCTACATTGGAGACTGCAATCAGTGTGAAGGTAACGCTTGAGATTTGGTGTAACGCTTGCGGTTGTGCTTGTAACTCGCGTTAATTGTGTAGGTAACGCTGGAGATATTGGACTTGAGCTGATTAATAAACTTGATGAACTTTTTGAGATTTGGTGTAACGCTTGCGGTTGTGAGAGCTTACGCATTAACGATGGGATCCCCCATCATCGTGAGAATTACATTTAACTCAACTCTGCTTGTTGAATGTTACTATGGGTGCATTTAGCACCGATGCACTAATTTAATTATGACGATTGTAGAGGGATCCCATCGTTGATGCGCAAGCTCTCAAATGTTTGTTGTCTTGCAGATGTAGCCTGTGTTTGTGGAGTAACGCTTTTAATTATACGTGATCTGTTTGAAATAGTAGGCCTATATTGCATACTGTGTGATAACCGTGTCTTGTTTTTAACACCTCTTAGTGTCTCTCTTAGATTCGTGAAAGTGTACATGATAAGAATATTTCAGTTTCAGTTAGTAGTTCGTATAGGAGCAATTAAAATTATGAGAGATGCACTCCCACAAAGCGTAGAGAACTGTGCATTAATTTACTTCCTGATTTGCCCACGACTCAAATCACATTTTTGAAATGTGCTGCATTGAAAGCAGTGGTATTTCACTGTGTTAATGCATTTTTTTTTTGAATCATTTAAGCCCATATCTTAAGAAGACAAGTGCCCATTTATAGACCAGTGGCGATGCGCCATTGAGGATTGGTTGGACTAAGCCCCACCTTTCGGGGCGGAGACAGGAAGATCTTAATGACTCTTTTATCATAAGAAGAAACTTGAGCAAGATCACCAGTCCCTATCTCTAAAAAGACTCTAGCGTTTCATGTTCAGTTTCAGTTCAGTTTATTGTAAGCATATGCCTGTTCTTAATGTGGACATAAATATATTTGAACAACAACAGTAACAAAGTATCTATTTCTACTTCATTTTGTGTGGTTATCTGTCACACACCAGTGTTTTCTTTCCTCTCGACATCCACTTTTGTCCTCACAAAGCCACCAAATAGTTTTCCTTTTTATCTCATTCTCTTCATAAGCCATTTGTTCGTGGATGCAACCATGCACTCTTATCATTTAAAATACATTGGGTCACGTCGCAGACATTGATCAGAATATGTATATACTACTTAAAGTCTCTAATAAAGAGAGAAAGAGACAGTTATGTCAATGTCTAAATGTAAGAGACAGTGGTATATAAAAACACATTTTTTTTTCTATTCATTCTTTTGTATTGATGTGACGTTATATTGTATATTATGGTGACTTTCACCTAAATAAATAAACTTGAAACATGAAACTTGAAACATATTTGAGCAAACAGCCAAGTTAAACTTAACAAACAGAGAAAAAAAGTGACCCGCATACCGGCATTGTAATAGCAAACTTCAAAGCTCCTTTTGGCCCATAGGACAACACTCATGATTTCACAATACAATATTACATGAACACAATACACCGCAAAGACGCACACATGTTCCGCGTGGACTCTATTTCCAATCTATCTATCAATTTCTCATGTAGCTGACACCCAGACCTTTGAGAACAAACCCACAAAGCATGACATTACTGTTGTTATTAGTCACGTTCTCACATCACATTTCTTCATTCCCTCCTCCCCANGTCACGCTCATTCCACATTTGCTTAACCCTCTAGTGCCCAGCCCTATTTCCAATGGCACAAAAAGTCCGACCCCAGTTTTTGGATCACTTCTGGATCCACTATGCTGGAACAAGCATCATAATGATAATGATAATAATAATAATGCGGCTTATAAGTCTCATATCCAGGCTAATGTCCGCTCATGCGACTTCACACTATTATGATGGGGTGATGATCTTGGTTAGCTTTTTCTTTGTTCCACGAAATGTATCAGATCTGATACGCTGGGCACTAGAGGGTTAAGTCATTTTTATACGTTTTGAGAAATACAGCGCTCTCAAGCTGTTGCTCAAAGCAAAAGCAATGAGGTAGATGTGGTTTAGCTAGTAAACTTGGAATACAATAAGTTCAAGTTCAAGTTCAAGTTCAAGTTTATTTAGGCCGAAGCCAATCACAATACAATACATATCAACAGTTCAGAAAGTATGAAAAAGGAGAAATAAAAAACAACAACAACATAAACAAAAACAAATAATAAAAAAAAAAGAATACTCATACCTTTGTACCTATCTGCCAAAGTTGATAATTTGCCAGGAGATGCCCAGTTTTACATGCCAACAAGGAGTCAAAATTATACGTTTGTTTTTATAGGAAAAAGAAAATAAATGGAAGATCATAGTAATATAAACAACTCAAATCATCAGAACATCATTTAAACGAATGTGGAATGTGCGTGACAATGAAATTGTTTGTCACATGGAGATCCTTGCATTATCATTATGGTGTAGTAGCAATAAAGTGAACCAGTGGACACCTTCTCTCAATGAACGGGACACTACTAGATGACAACCCTTACGGATTTATCCATTGATTTGATGCTCGACAGCTTAACTTTACAAGGTATCATCAACGAAAGGAAGACAGAATTCGAAATTTTAACCTCATCTTTAAAATCACGAAAACTGGAGAAACTGTCTATACTTGTCCATACATGATTTCGCAATGCTGCAAGTCTGCTTCATAGTAATATTTTTTTTAACGGAGAATAGAATACTGAATTTGTATACAAAAGTAATTCGATAATGACAACGACTATTTTGTGATGTACTCAAGAGTTGTGGTTAAGAAGAGTTAACTGCAGTATGACATGCTTTAATTCTCCAATACCGTCGTTCATCTCACAGTGGGGCGTATGCGGCATTTCGGATGTTTTGAGCTAAGACTAGTCTACTTTCCGAAAGCCCGACGCGAGATCTTTATTCTCAGAAAGTGGTATATCGATAGCACAAATAGTTTCGGAGATACCAAACATTTACTAACTGGGCATACGTTATCAATTCTAATACTAATCGAAACTTTAAAACGTTCTCCTGAAACACTCACAAATGTTCAATACTTCCCTTTGTGAAAAGAACCACGATATGAAGTATCGTTTTCTGTTCAACTGAGGTATTGTCGATCCCATCTGTTGTACTTTTGTGGTCATTGTTGTTGCTGGTGTCGTGTTCACTGATTTTTTAATCTGCTAACCTTCTGACCACCATGACACATCACACAGGCGACACAGCTGCAGGACCTGTGGCACAGAAATGCTGTGCCTGTCAGGGCGAGAAATGTGAAGACTCTGGAAAGGTGACAAGCTGGTGACGGGCACTAAACTTTGGGCATCAGGGCATTTGCATTGGAATTTTGTTACAATCGTTATTTTACACACGTCAAAGTTCAAATAGTCTACCATGTGAATTCTGAATCATATAAATCATACAACCCATACAAGCTTGAAATCTGATTCAAACAGAAGAAGGTTTTGTTTTATTATAAACACTAGTCATTATTTTGAATTTTTAAAAATTGTTTTTCGTATAATTTTAGTTGCCTTTTGTGCTTAAAAATTTGTAGTGAATGGACTCAAAATACAAGTAGAAAACTCATGTTAATTTTGTAGGTTTCTATTATTTTGCTTTTAGTTGTTTCCCCTTATGTTTTGTTTTGTTTCGTTTCTGATTAGAAATTTACAATTTTTCACAAGGAAATAGTTCATTGAAGAAAAAAACTCAGATATTTATAAAGTTTGAGTTTGTTAAATTATGCGTTATAAGTGTCTTAATTGAATTGACAACCCAATTACAGTTACAGAGATAACTATAAATTTATAACAAAATCTCGTTTGAGAACCTACTGTTTTGTACATTCGTCACAGTTCCAAAGTGGAATAGCTATTTCTCAAATATATCCCAAGTGCTATCTTTGAACACTCCTAAAGTCCCATGGAAGTAATCGCTATACTGAAATTATGACTCATATGATACTTCCAAGATCTAATCTTATCAACATCTGTCCAATAACCGTAACGTCTATACCATTCTTTAAAGCATCAGCATATTTGTCAGTTTCGCTAAGAAGGATAGCGCTAGAAGCCAACCGTAGAGGAAAATGCCATATAAAATCACCTATTTTCATAAACTGAGATGGCAAAGTATTCTTTTGCAATGGACAAGGATGCGCACCAATAATACAGTAGGATAACATTGCAATGAACGCTGTGGTAGTTTTTCTTAAATCACATAACTTTGAACCTACTTTATATGAACGCACAGCAATAACGTAACAGTAGTATAGTTACGAAGGCTGAGTATATCACATTGTATAACAACAGTGAAAATCGCAGTGTAAGAGTACTAGCCTGACATTGCTGTGGTGTTGTCAGAGGCGTATCTTTGGTGTTCCAGGTGTGTGGCACAGATGGAAAGACATATGCCAACTACAGATCCCTTTCCATCACCGCCTGCAAGACTGGAGATGATACTTTGGCAGTCAACTACAAGGGACCTTGCAAGGGTGAGCTCTACATGATACTTGTTAGAGGCCATGATAGTTATATGGCGGGTGGGCTCTCTAATTTTCTCTCTCTCTCTCTCTCTCTCTCTCTCTATCTCACACACACACACATTTTCACTCCATCACTCACTCACTCACTCACTCACTCACTCACTCACTCACTCACTCACTCACTCACTCACTCACATAACATTTGCAATTCCCTCTTCAGGAACCTGTGAGACAGTCATCTGTGACAAGCAGTATTCTACCTGTGTGATGGAGGACGGTATACCCATATGCGAGTGTCCATCATGTGAGGATGTGACATCAGAATATGAAGATGGTAGGTGTCAACCAAAGACTTCATGGCTAGATCAGATGTCATTACTAGACTTGTCCCCATATTTTTATCACAGTATGATTACCGTGAGAGCTTTTAACAGTATTGCAATTATAAACTAGGCCTAACTGCATAACAAAGCTTCACAGTGGGAAACAATTTTGACTACTGAGTCAAAAATTTTCGAAATACTAGTTTTCTAACTTCAGATCAATTAACAGTCAAGGCACACATCATAGTGAAGAAGGTTAAAATTGTAAGTGTGAAATAATTCTAGACTTGAAATTTCTTCTTCAAGAACATCCAACTATATCTGAGGAAATCAGTCAGCTTCATTCATCACGTTCTTTGTGTCCACAGTGACGGTTTGTGCTACCAACAAAATCACCTACATCAGTGTGTGCCACATGCAAGCAGCAACATGCGAGGCCGAGATCGAGACAACTGTCGAGGTGGAAATCATCGGAAAACCTTGTCCTGGAGGTGGAGGACGTGAGTCGCTGGCATTGTACCTATTGGCATTATCTAGGTTACACACGTGCAAATCATTTAGCTATATTATATTACTATGTACTGTTGACTGTCGTCACTTTAGTCCTAATTTTCATTGGTCATTCCCACTGACCAGTTATGGAGATAACCATCTGACCTAAAAGAAAAATGAAATACTTTTGATGGACCATGACAAATAAAGTATTTTACTGTGTCTCCTCGTTTAACCCACCCCTATGAAAACCCAGTTAAGGCTTCAGGCTGTTTCCGAAGAATAAAGGTTAGCTCACTGGCAGGTCCTATCTCTTATAAGCCCCTCACCCGAAAAAGTGCTCCTTTAATTTAACTTAAATTGGCCAGGAAAGTGACAAATTAGAACAGGTCACAGATAAGATCATTAGGACCTTGGAAGGGAGAAATCAAAATTACCTGAAAAATAGATCATCCTGACTAATAAGTCCAATTCAGGTGATTTCAAAAGTAACGCACGTGTATAACGTCTAGAGACTATCAAGGTTTTGTGAGAGAAGTACTTCCTAGCCTTTTCCATACCCAGCGCTTGACCTAAACCCTAACCCTAACACGAAACCTTTCACTAACTCTAACACACACTTTGAGAGAGATTCATTTGGTTTGCTTACTTATTGTTGTTGTTGTTTTTTGTTGCTTTGGTGGTTGTTGTGATGTTGCTGAGAATGTTGGTTGTGCTGCTGAATATTCATCTTAAGGAAACGCCAGTGTAGAAGTCCTCGTCTGAAAGCTTAGCTGCAGAAGTTACCGTCCTCGTTGTTATAATCTGCGTCATTAACGTTAAACGTATGATGTTTTTACCAGAGGTTGTTAGTTAGTTGATTTGTGAGAAGGTTTTGCGCGGAAAGTTGCAACCTGATTGCAAAAGAGAAAGGGGGAGAGAGAGGGGTACAGAGAGAGAGAGAGAGAGAGAGAGAGAGAGAGAGAGAGAGAGAGAGAGANAGAGAGAGAGAGAGAGAGAGAGAGAGAGAGAGAGAGAGAGGAATGAAATGTTGGACACTATCTGGTTTAGAAACCCCTAAATTTTGAAAGTGGATCTGGATAATGGCATATCTGTGAATTTGTAAAGAATTGCTAAATGGGGCATTTTCATCATATTAACCGCAAAACAATGGGATCATGAAAAGGATTGAGTTATACAGAAGTCGTTAGCTAAGGATACCATCTGTTTTCCATATTTTATACTAAGGACATCTCTTAGATTTAGATCTAGTCTAGTTTTATTTTAACAAAATGTTTCTAACACGCCGTCACGTATTGCTAAACGGATCTTGATCGAGCAAAGTCAATTTTTTTGGTTGTTTTTTTTTTTCCCCGGGTTGTTTTTTTTCCCCTTTTCATTTGTTCCTTTGTATTGATGTGACATTACAATGTATGTGTTGGCTTAAGCCTACATAAATAAACTAGAAACTTGAAAATTGCTGTATCTGACAGCCCTCGCTGGCCCATGGAGCGAGTGGGGTCCCTGTAGCGAAGACTGTAAACAAGGCACAAGGAACAGGACTAGGGAGGTCTACGTCGACGGTCCTGAATATCAGATCCACGACATACAGTTTATCCCTTGCTACAACACGTGCCCACAAGGTGACATTGTCGTCTGTGTCAAATGCATTATCTTGTCATTAACATAATATTCATTTGTCATCGTTAAATTTTGATACTGCCATCATCAATACTGTCATCAAACCAAGCTCTGAATTGTTGTCCTCAGAGCAAACTCGCCAAACTCAGCACCAGCGTTCCGCTTGACATTGCTAACACCAGTACTGGCACCAGTGCCATCACCAGCAACTAGAGCATCATCATCATCATCATCATCATCATCATCATCATCATCATCATCATCATTACCACCATCACCACTAATGCACCAGCGACACTAATGCTCAGCAACGCCAGCAACGCGATTGTCATCTATGTTTAAACGAAAAAAAAAAGCAATGTTGAAAATATATTACCATTTCCACAACACGTTTGATGAAAAACGTATAATTACACCACCGTCATCAGCATCATCATCATTATCATCATCACCATCACCATCATCACTACTACTACCACCACCACCACCACCACCATTATCACCGTCATCATCATCATTTTTAAAAAAATGTAAAAACAAATCTCAAAACTGTGGCATGAAAACTTCAATAAACTTTCCAACTTTTCCGACGTGTGTCCTTCTTCAGGGAACATCAAAATAATGAGTAAAGAATGATCACACGAACACATCATCATCATCATCATCATCATCATCATCATCATCATCATCATCATCACAACCGTCCTTACCACCCCCCATTAAATCCATTACTCCCCTTCCACCTTCTAGGACCCTGCACGGAAGAAACCTGCACCGGTCCTGGCCAGGTCTGTGTGGCTGACGAGAACAACACCCCTAGCTGTCAGTGCCCCATCTGTGAGGACAACCCCGAAGACCAAGTGTGTGGCAGACTGGGTCTCGTCATACAGACCTACCCCAACGAGTGCGAGCTAGAGGCAGCGGCCTGTGAGGCAGGCGAGCCAGACTACGAGGTCCTGGAACCGTGGGCTTGTGAAGGTGAGAACTAGGGTTGAGCTGAACTGAGTTCATGTGAACGCAGTTAGGGAACTTAAGGTCAGTTCACGTGAACTCGATTTGAACTTAAATTGCTGTTTTGAACGAACTCATCTGGACCTCTGAATCTGAACTGTAGCTGTCGTGGGTGCTTGATCTTTTTTGGTAAAATTCCCGGTAACAGCTTCTAGAAATAATCGGATTCGGCTCATATTCCTCCCAACTTATTGATTAGAGTAGTTTTTTAATGTTATGCCACCCCTTACATAATACATTACGTCTCCTACTGTCGGCTTTATCTGTGAATTACCTGGTTTCCCCTAATAAACGTTCCCGTCTTCTTTCAGATAAGCCAGTGATCTGTGGGCTTATCCGTAACTACCAGATTCCAGAAGACGAAAACGGCTGCAGGTCAGACCGCAGCATTAACTTTGGCGAGTGTTATGGCGGCTGTGACGAGGAAGCTGAGCTCTGTTGCTATGGCAACGAGATGGCTCAGAAGAGTGCCATCATGTATTGTCCTGACGGAAGCAGCTTTGAGAAATGGGTGAGTTGTGAGGGCTTATGTCCTGATTGCTAATTTCAGATATTTACTTACTGAAAACTGACGTCTTACAGCTGGTCAAAAATGAAGCACACACACACACAGAGAAAGAGAGGGAGAGAGACACACACGCACACAGAAAATCATGATTAAGGACCTGTTCTTTTCACTTTAAAGTCATCTAGTCTCTCTCAAAAACCTCATTTTTTATTTTAGAGTTACAAATCATTTGCCCATAAAACGAATATGTTTGTGTTCAGAAGTCATTTCATTCTCAGTGTAAGCAACAATAGAACATGCGATATCTAATGGTCCCCGTCACTAGCAACGTTATCCTCCTTTTGACTGGCTTCAAAAGATGTTATATCATCCAAGTGTACCTCAAGAAATCAGATAGGATCTCAGTTAAAGGCTGGAAGGAAGAGAGCAGAAATATAGTTATACTTGTAGTAGAAATGGTGAAGAAGTATCTGCCACTTTCATTATTATACCATACCAAGCTATGTCATGTAACAGTAGAGCAAATCCATAAGCAGTGTGACATGGCATAGCACACCAAACCACGCCATAGCACAGCACCCCACAGCACGGCACAGCACAGCATGGCACGCCACAGCACAGCACAGCATAGCACAGCACAGCACAGCACAGCCAACCACACTACACCACACCACACCACACCATACCACACCACACCACACCACACAACACTGCACCACATCACACACATGCGTAGTAACTTAACGTCACACTGCAGTACAAAGTATTACACGCCAAATTAAATATGGTGCAATGTAATAACAGTTATTTGTAAATAATGTACCATGAATAACTATGAAACAAGAATTCAAGAGCACGTATTTATCTCCTTTCATTATCCCGATTGTGAGGTGGGCGGAACTTAGATGTTAGATAGAAAATTTATAATTTTTTGGGTCACACAGGCGGTTGGAGCTCGGCAACAATTGTGGCCTCCATTTACATTTTCAAATTTGTTAGTGGAACTATTAATCCTCGACCTTGTGTCGGAGGAGGACGGGGCAAGAATCGACGGTGGTATATGAGCTTAAAAGGGGGACAAAGACAGAAGTATAGGAAACAGCACTTGCAAATCGGAGCACTCTTTCTAGCTTTTCCGCATCGAAAGCATCTTTGCTTGCACACGTCCGTTGCTTAGAGTCTCCAAGGGACGGCACTCAGAATATAAAAAAAAATACAGCCCAATTAGCTCCCTGCAGGGAATCAAACAGACGTAGCTCAGAGGTATATTTTTACCTCTGCTCTACCGACTTTGACCTTTGAACTTTGCATTTGTCCACAGTTTGAGGTCATTAGTGGCTGCAACTGCATCAGCAAGGACGAAGTGGACGCTATGAAGATGAACGTGGTCCGTTAACCAGTGGTTATCTTTCCATCACGACAGCAACCAAGAGACGCTTTTAATTAAACATGATGTTTAGACCTACGTGCATGTACCATTGTGTTTTTATTTGTTTTGTAATATTGTAGATCATAATTTTGGACATGTGCAGCTCCCGAACGGTGTTTAAAGTTAACCTCTTTGTATCTTTAAAGTTAGTGTTTAGTGATGCCTGTCTAGAACAAAATCTCGAAACAGTGGATGTTTTTGTTGTTGTTGTTGTGTTGTTTGTAGTCAGTCAAGTAGAAATGAATGTTCAGCAATTGAAGAAGGTTTTCCAAAACTTTTTCAACTCACTTGCCTGAAAAAATAAGTTAGTAGTTTATTCAAAATTGCAATTCTTGTTGAATCCATTCGAAACAACAATGAACTTGATATTGGAATTCACTTACAAGTTGTGACATTTGAATCTTTAAACACAAAAACCTAAGAGCAATTGTTTTTACGTTCTTTCCCTTTATGTAGAAAACTTTCCGAGTTCACTCCCTTTTGGAAAATCACTTTTGAATTACTTTTCTTTGGCGTGCATTTCAATATGTTGTAATTGTTGTACTGGGTCATTTTTTTTTCTGAAATTAACTCCCTTAAATAAACTGGGTGGGGTCCAGGTATTCAGGTATGCACGTTTTTCACTCAATCCCTACCGTAACTTTAAACACTAATAGCCTATTTATTTCATAGTGTCATAAAAAGAAATTTAACACTATGGTTTCCTAAGGTACTTAGCCCAGCCATACGAAAGCTGACACCTGCATAAAGAGCAATAAATAAGACCCAGGTTGAGGCCAAAGATTGGGAACTATTTCTCTACGTATTTGTCTGTTTGAGAGACCTGATAGGTAAGCCAGGTCTCATCAATTTTAGATATGCCAGAGACTAGCATCTTTGCATTAGGTACTTTTACAGCATTGAAGTATCAAAATGTTTGCTTACCTCTTTAGTCTTAGGGATGATATCTCTTGACCGTCAGTATACGCCATCAGCATGGTTAATGACTGCTTCTCTGAGCTGTTTTAATGTTTACTTCATAGTATAGTTAACAATGGTTGTGGATTACAGTATACGTCAGTATACGCCATCAACATGATTAATGACTGCTTCTCTAAGCTGTTTTAATGTTTACTTCATAGTATAGTTAACAATGGTGGTGGATAACACTATTTAGAAAAGTTCAAAGAAAGAGATTGCTTAGCTTTGTTGATAATTTTATGATATCTTTTTACTATCATAGTTATTCTCTCAGCAACGTTTTCAGTCTGCTTGGCTGGTATTGTCTTACGTTCTGATGTCCTTATCCACGTATGTGTTTTGTCAACACACTTAAAGTTACAACTGGTCTTTGTTTACTTGTGCATATGACAACTTAAGATGTCGAATTTCCGAAATTTAGCTGGCATTCCTCTAATGACTGTTCTATGCATGAACATGAACTTTTTTGCATTGTGAAGCTATCAGCAATATTAACGCAATGTTAACAAATATAATGTCATTCAGGCACACCCTCAGCTTACTTGTAACAACTTTTTGTTGTCAAAGTAAGAAGACAAGAATCTTGTTTTGTCCCCAAATAAACTTAACAACAATAATGTATTACTTTAGCCTGAAAACACACAAGCACATACATCCTCCATCCCTACGGCTATCTATACCAGCTCAGACTGACATTCTCAATATATCGTGAGCCAGGATTGATTTATTATACACGAGACAGCAGCAGATCGTATGAATTTATATTTTGTTCTGGATGTATCTATATATGATATCAATGATAAAGGTTGGGCAAGTTCACCAAAATAGACAGTTCAGATGAAGTTCAGTTCACCAAGGGGAAAAAGCCCTAAGATCAAGTTTAATCAGTTCTATGACAACTGAATATTTTTCAGATCAGATAAGTTCCTTTTGATTTTAGGAAAAGGCATTTGGTTCCGCTTTTCGGGGTAGGTGTGAACTGAACTGACAATTAGGTAGCAAATTACAGTTTAATGAAGCATCCAAAAGATCTACAGTTCAGATCCAGATCAATTGGTTGCAAAAATATCTATTAAGCTCAGATCAAGTTCACGCGAACTGAACTTTCGTTCATGAACTGCGTTCATATGATCTCTGCTCTGCCCAACTTCAGGACATGCATGTCTAGGACAACCTATAATGCCAACAGATGACCAAAAAATGCCAGTTTTGTAGTTTGGTTATGAGGTGAAAAAGCAGTTCCAAAAATATACTGAAATTTGCTAACGCAAAAAAGTAAATTCCAGTGCACGCCCTATCTCTTTAAGAATCTTTGAGGAAAAGTAATTAAGTTTGGAGAAGATATAATGCAAATGATATGGCATTACTCTGAAAGCAAATATCCTAAGAAGCGCTAGATTCTATACTGGCACTGTACATAAATTCTACTTATGGTCTAAACTGAAGAACAGGCTATAACATCACGTCTGTAGATATTGCAAAGCTCTCCATTTTGCTTGCTTTGTCACATGACCAGTCACATGACCATGATCTTTAAGAGGTCAAACTTAGAGGGCGAATGATAGTAAAACTTCACGAAATGAAAACTTCACTCAGTGTTGAAGACAATACATAGACAAAACATAAACATAACGTCAGTGAGTTGCAAGAGTCAACCACACCCTGTAGGTATAATCATTGTATACCCGCTCACTGAAAAACCCTAACCATACACTCATGGCCTTTTATCCCTGAAAATCGAGACTGATCATGTAGCAGATTCGTGAGCAATGGAAAATGGTTGAGGATCTATAAAATATCCCATGCTGTTTCTAAAGTTAAAAAAAAAATGTCGAGCGTTATCTTCTCTGTAAAATAATTTTAACCGTGGAACATGTACTTACCTAGACTGAGCAGATGTAAATATAGGAGTAATTCAACCCTTATGCTTAACCCATTCTTTACAAGTTGTTCTTGAAAGTTAAACAAATTGTGATATAAAACGAAAACCTCAAGAATCTGTGATTTCGTTATAAAAAAAAAAACCAAACTGCTGAAACTTTTATCAAGCTTTGTACATTGTATGTGATGTTTCAACTGTAAATGAGTTTACAGAAAAAATAAAGGGATTGGGAACTGCAAGGATAAAATACAGTGTTCTGTTTTTTGTTTTGCATGTACTATAATATTCTGTGAAGCAGCGTGGCTGAGTGGTTGCTGCTTTGGACTCAAGATCTAAAGGTCGTGGGTTCGATTCCCAACCACGGTCATGTTTTTAGTGCCTTGGGAAAGCATTTCATTCACATTCTCTTCAGTCCACTTGTCTGTAAAATGGGTACCTGCTTATAGGCGGTGAAAAGATATTAGCAGAATTTTGGTGATCAGCGTCTCCAAATGAAAGCCGCACTGTGTACCCCTTTTGGAGTTGGAAAAGTTCTAGAATGACCTGGCCTGCTGGGGTAATACTAGTGTGAAATCGTGTGAGCGGGCATCAGCCTGGATCCGAGACTTATAAACCGCTTCATTATTATTACTATATAATCAGTATTCTATTTTTTTCTGTGTTGTTATACACCGCAGTACACTTCATGTTGTTAATCAAACGTGCTTGAAGCACTTTTCTCCAATAAGCCCGAGTGGCTTGACATTTTGCACACTGATATATAGTGACTTTTCACTGTCGTGGAACAGCGTGGCCGAATGCTAGCGGCGTTGGACTCAAGATCTAAGTGTTCTAGATTCAATTCCCGACCACGGTCACGTTGTAAGTGCCAAAGGAAAGCATTTCATCCAGATTTTACTAAGCCCACCAATCTGTAAATCTGGGTACCTGGCTACAGGCAGAAAAAGATATTGGCAGAATTCTAGTGATCAGCGCCTCCAAAAAGCAGCGACACTGTACGCTCCCCAAAGGGGTTGAGAAAGTCCTAAAGGATCTGGCCTGCTGGGGGTAATAATAGTGTGAAACCGCGTGAGCAGGTATTAGCCTGAATACGAGACTTATAAGCCACATTGTTATTATAATTTATTTGTTTTGAAGCATCTGTTGGCGTTTTATTGATTATACATAGAAATATCAGAACTCAGATGTCCAGTTATCGATCACTTAAGGTCAAAATGAGGTAAGACATGTGAAGGATCTTAGAATAATTGTTAGGACGCTTTTTGAAAGAAATCTTGCTAAAGTTTCAATTTATTGCACGGACCTTCAGCACTGAGCGGCTGTTTTAACATCGAAAGTAGGACAGCCCTATTTTAGCCTAGAACACGATGGAATGAAGCACTTATTAACAGAAGTAGAGAGTGAGCGAACACAAACAGAAGCTCACACAAAGTATGAGAAAGGGGAAAATGCTCAAGAAGACAAATAAATGTAGAGAGAATATGGAAGAAAAAAAAAAAGAAAGTGATGTGGTGGGAATCGAACCCGCAACCTCTGCCTCGGTACCCATCACCTCACCTAAACACAGCCACGCCACTACTCCAAAGAAAGCAGCTTAGTGACTGGGGTCTTTCCCGAAGTGGAACTAAAGACTAGCAGTAATAGCGCTAGGCACAAGATTTACACACACCACACGCCTCCCCGCCCCCATCTTCAACCAAATGCCCTTAAGCTTTATTTGGTGAGTTCGGATATCTACAGTATAGTCTTTTGTACTGCATGTTCAATGAATAAATGAGCTAGCTTCAATATACTTCTGATCACTAACTTTGAAATTTCTTCTTCATCACATCCCATTCGTCATAAATATGCGTCACCACAGCCCTTTTCGGGTACCCATAGGAGACCAAACAACAAAGGCAGCTCCAAGCTATTGTATTTGCTTCTGTCTTGTTTCTCATTATACCCTCTGAACTATTCTATAAAAAGTTAGGTGTGCAGATATCTATAGTCTGTTGTAATGCATATTCAGTGAATACATAAACAAATTTCAATATATTTCTGATAACTAATTTTGAAATTTCTTCTTCGATACGTCCTATTCGTCGGATGTGTCACAATAGTGCCCGATTTAATAGTGGGAAAGATCGGTCATTGTGCAAAATTAAAACTAGGTTGCAAAACTAGCCGAATTCCAAGCCGTACAAAAGCGGATGGAAAAGAGTAACTGACAGCTTAAAGGGATAGGGATAGTTATTTGCTTCATTCTAAAAAATTCACATCTCGTTTCCAAAAATTTGAAGCGCGTACAATTTTCGTCCGCCAGACTATTTCTGAAAATTCACCGCTGGAATTTCAGGATTTTCACCGTGCGTAGCCGCCATTATCCATTTGTGTGACGTCAAAATGAAGAAAAACTAGCAGAAGACTGATGCAGCCGCATGTGCAAACCGTCTGCACCAATCGTCCGCTAGCCTATTTCGCTTTTTGACGTCACGCGACACAAGATATGCGCGCGCAGGATGAAAATCCCCCACATTCCGAGGGTGTTCTTTAAGAAACTGTAGGGCGAAAGAAAAAAAAATACACGCAGTTTAAATTTTCTGAAAAAATAACGTAGACTTATTAGGTCGTGAGGCAAACGAATGCCCCTGTCCCTTTAACATGCTTCGAATCCTACGTGATAAAGCGCAGGTAACTTGCAATCCTTTACCGGAGAGAAACGCTTCAAAGCGTAGATCACCACATCCGTTAACCCACCTTCCCTCCCCCTTTCCCTCCTTAGACACTGAAGACGTACACAGGGCGTTGTCGGTAGTCTTTCCGGATGGCGGAGACACGATAGAGTGGTTGGGGGTTGGTGTTTGGAAATATAATGAAGTCATCATCATGCAATATAATCCTATTTTTTATTCAGGGGAATAAGACACTCTTGTTTCGGAGATTGTGGTGCAAGTGCACCCCGTAACCATTTAAATAACTACACAACAGGCAATTCTTATTCCTAGAATTTTGGGTGCAAATGCACCTCTTCTTCGTATTGTAGCAAAAAAAAAAACAAAGTTAGGAAAGTTCTATTTTCATGATTTGGGTTACAAAATGCATCCCATGGTTATCAATTTCAAGTTCAAAAGTTTTATTAGACCATAGGCCCACTATATACAGTACAGTACAATATTACATGAGTACAATCCACTGCAAAGACATTAACGTATTCCTCATACACACTACATTAGTAGGATTAAATGCAAGTCACTTTCTTCTTTAGCAACTTCTCAACAACATTTTATTTGGTACTTGGCATGCCTTGCTCTGCTACTTTCTCCTATCGATCAGCACCCATTTGGTTGAAACAAGGACGAAATCAAACAACATGATTTGTCATTGTTAAGGGATCTCATTATAAAGTCACTTATATCCATGAAATGTCGTATTGTCTAATTGTCTTATTTTTATTATTGTTTAGAGAAAATTTACATTAAAACATTAAACAGCAAACTAAGTCTTCTTTGAAAAGTTTAGTGTAACCGCCAGTTGTTGTTTTAAATTTATTGAAACAAAACGTTGAGTTGCTTCCTTTGGTCAAGTTCACAGGTCAGAGGTCGGGTGTTATCCGTATTCACTTGACCTGTGCCCCATATCGGAAATTTGTTCTTCAAGCAAACTAAGCCAATTCGATTTATTGAATCCAGTCTAAGAATGAGTCTCTCTACTATTAATTATTATAATATTATTTATTGTAATTATTATTATATTATTAATATCTTTGATTGTAGAATTAATGGAAAGATGTATAGTAGAATTAATGGAAAGATGTATAGTAGAATTAATGGAAAGATGTATTGCAGAATTAATGGAACGATGTATAGTAGAATTACTGGAAAGATGTATAGCAGAATTAATGGCAAAATGTATAGTAGAATTAATGGAAAGATGTAACCCAAGCGTGCGCATTTAGACCAATTAGCTCTTAATGCACTACTCTTGAATATAATATAAAAATCGGGTATTCTCAGTGACTATATACTTTAACATAGCAAGTAGTTACAAACTGCTGGCTGGTGGTGCGTAATTAATATAAACACCTTGGGTGTGGATAATCTCCCTTGATGACTTGAACGTAGCGCGTTGTGGTGACGTAATTTGTCTAGCCATGAATGGAGTGACGTAGTTTGGTTGACAGAGAATGTGGAAATCCTTGTCAGTCTCTCACGTCTTGGGTAAACCAGACATGTCACACTAAAAATAGCTCGCTGAGTTGAGAAAAAACAAAACAATAGGACATCACCCAGTTTGTATGCAACATAGCTAAAAACTGCGGAGAAAAGGAGGGAATCCTGGTTAGTACATGCATTTTTGTTTTATGGACTGACCGTGTTGAAGGTTTAGCCAACACCGCTCATTCATTGCGAAGCTCCGCAAATACGATATTGTTTGTCCTGGCTGAGTGATTCGGAAAGGTGAATTTGTATGCGTAGATTCCACCGCCTTCAATTTCTATGACACACAAAAAAGGAATTGGAAGAATTTTTTTGTTGGGGAGGTGGGGGGGTTAGGGGAGAAGGGGNGAGGTGAAGGGTTGGGGAGTGGGGTGAGGTGGGGGATGACACTTTCTTCTTGTGAGTGATACATGACACGTTTTAAAGTCTTTTGTCGAAA
>JAWQUT010000155.1:1234159-1257333 GCA_033807755.1 Ellobium chinense
CACACACACACACACACACACACACACACACACACACACACACACACACACACACACACACACACACACACACACACTCACACTCATTCACTCATGCACTCACTCACGCACGCACACGCACACACATACAAACACACACATACACCACACATGCGCATACACAGACACATTCAGGCAAGCACGCACGCACACACACACGCACACACACAGACATGCACGCACGCACACATACACATGCACGCACACGCACACACAAACACACACACACAACACAGACACACACACACACACACACACACACACACACACATACACACGCACCCACAAACACACGCACATACATACACACACATCCACACACAAACACACACACAAAAAACAAAAAAACCACACATACATATACATACACATATACACCCATAAACACACACACACATACATACACACACACAGGGCTACAGGACTCTGCTTGCAGAACGGATACTGGTAAGCAAGCACCGTAGACGGTCAACTCTAATAGTTGGAGACTTTTTTCGTTCCCTTTTAAAGGCAGAAATAAATATGCGTAAACCAATACATGTATATGATCGGCTTGAAAAAGACATATTATTACGAGAATGTGAGGAAATAAGACAGATAAAGAAGGAAAGGGATAGAGAGAGAGAGAGAGAGAGAGAGAGAGAGAGAGAGAGAGAGAGAGAGAGAGGAGAGAGAGAGAGAGAGAGAGAGAGAGAGAGAGAAAGCGAGAGAGTGAGAGAGACACAAAGAAAGGGCGTACGTAGAGGAACCGAATCGGGTCTTGTATTTTTTGTTCCAGTGGTGATCGTGTCTGCTTGCTTGGAACTGTATGTAAATCACCTGTGCAACTTTCATGGCGTTTTATGTTTAGAGTTAATCATAATATACAGATATGATTTCGTTATGTTGTGTAAGAACAATCTTTAAAATACTGTAAAATACCGTACCGTAGCTTACTGTGCCGTACCGTACCGTACCGTACCGCACCGCATGGACTGCACTGCAATGTACTGCACGGCACGACACGACACGGCATGGCACGGCACGGCACGGCACGTGTCGTATTGTATTGTATTGTATTGTATTGTATTGTATTGTATTGTATTGTATTGTATTGTATTGGTACCCTCAAAGCGTGTCAGTGAACCAAGACCTTCCAGACACATATTTTGCATCTTTCTCTTTACCTGCCCTATGCTAGGACGTGTATTTCAAGAGCGGCAATTTAATGACATGCAGAACGATAAACAACTAGTTTGGTTGAAACAAATATTTGTGTGGGTTTTTCTAATGAACTTTTAGATTTAAACGTAAGATGTATCTTCCCACACAGGTAGACAATTCATGTAGTAAATAGGATGTTTAGTTTCAATATTACAGGTGTTGTTTTAAACAATAAAATAACAAATAATATTCTTATGTCAGGGAAAAAAAATCCAAACACAAGGGTTAAAAGTACCCGTGTGATCTTATAACGTTAACGTCACTGGGATCTCCATCCATTCCTTCCCCTCTCCCTGATCCTTTCCCTCTTTACCTCCCTCCTCCAAAACCTCTCCCCCCTCCCTCTTTCTAAAAAATCGAACTGACGCATTTCTCGGCACCGGATTTATCTTTGTCTCGATATCCGGTCCCCAGCGCGCAAACGGACATTTTTGTCCGGGGTGTTCATCGTTGCAACAGTCACACGCTACTGCTTTTGATGTCGTTGTTGTTGTTATAATCAGTTTTTCAGATCTATTAGGTGTGACCTCTTAATTTGAATAAGATAGTATAATTACTCCGAAAATAGATTTTATGATATTTAGCAATATCAACATAACATCCTGAATGCACGTCTGAGAGTGTTAAAGCCGTAATTTGTGGTAATGACTTTTAAAGTAGGTCACCCTTGTACGCTTATTTGTAAGGTTTTTCAGTTCAGAATTTCAGTAACACACTGTAACTAGTTTAACAAGTATATTGGGATAAGCCCGTGCCACAACTGTGGTATATGGGCAAAAATACAATATATGATAGGATAGCACAGGAACATTTAAAACACTGTGACTTGGGCCTACTAAATTCACACATGTTCACAAAAAGTCACACATCTCTACACTAGTAATGCCCAAAAAGAAGCTAATTCCTGGCAACCACAGCCTGTCACGACAAACATAACAGCAACAACAACAGTTATCCACTGGCTCATTAATTTCATTATGACACACGAACAAGTCTAGAGAAATGGGCCAGTCGCAAAAAAACAACAACTGAAGTCAACTGCAAAAAAATTATCCCTCAGGATCCTCTCTCCCCAACCCCTTCCTCCAATTCATAAACATTCACACGCTATTAAAATGCCTTAAAGCTAAAAGGTCACCTATCGGAATAGTTACCGAGAAAAAGGTCATTCACCACAACATGTCACTTTACAGAATAAACTAACTATTATGTGATAGCTTCTGTAGCGACCTAATTCTAATAATGACCTCTGTATGTTTTGAAAGGGTTGGCTGTTTTAAAAACGGGTTGTTCCTTTAATTTGTTGCCAAGTGCTGACTTTTATTTTCGCTCACTTACAAAATTAAAAAGCACAAAGTGATATGTTGGTAAGAATAGCAAGCACAGCTTCACAAGGAGCAGGACGTGAAGAAACTAAAATGGTGATACTGAGCCACAGGTATCACTTTTTGGGAATTGGGTCGAGTTCCTCACCGTTGCTACCTCTAGTGCGGCTTTAACATTTTTTCCCCGACCATATCCTGGAACAGTGCAGTTGCGTCTTGGCTATATAAATCGATGTGTGCATAACAGTTTCGTCGAATCTAAAACGAACAGCATAGATTAAGCTTTATTGTATAATAGCACTTTTTATAAAGAAACGATATTATATATTTCAACACTACAGTCATAAAGACTAACTTTAGACTATATTGTCTATCTTGGTAAAGTTATTGTTTTCAGCTTTGGTCGGTTATTCCAGAGTAGACTTTGCGACAAACAGCAAGTGAAAATGCAGACAGTGAAGAGGACAAGCTTGTTGGTTGCTCTAGTGATGTTTGTTGGTAAGTAACATTGTGGTGAGTCTTAATACAGCGACAGCTTCCACAACATCAGCTTCAACATGAACAGCAAAACAACTGCATGAAACTATGTTTGAAGGGTTTCATGGCAAAACGCGTTATCCACCAGTATGGATTTTTAGCTTATTCTACATACTTCATGTAGCAGTAGAAGTATTTAGTATACATGTATAGTTCCATTCCATAGAAGGACATTTGATCTATATTATTTAAGACTTAAATTTCGCCTTTCACATAAAAATATGCTTTGAATCTGGTCTGTTTTGCCACAACCCCCGAATGGTGTATATTGCATTTTGCCATGAAGCCCTTCGTTTATCATTTTGAGATAAGACTGTCTTCCTGCAAGGTGAAAAATTCATTTCTGTTATTACCAGTATCGGTCAGTACCAACCATCATCATCATCATCAACATTATTATCAACAACATCACCATCAACAACAACAACAACAACAACAACAACAACAACAACAACAACAACGTGACTTAATTTCCATCCCACTACATTTTTTAAAATTCTATTTCTATGACAGCCCGGTTACCCTACAGATCTATCTGAGTTGAGAAGTCATGTCTTCTGAATAAATCTGAGCGATTACGGAATAAAATTTAATAACCCATTAACCGGGTACAGCTCAAAGACGAATTATCTGGAAACCATTTTTGGATTTTGGTTTTCACCCGCATCCGGTTTATACACAATTTCAGTATCTGAATTCTCCCCTCTCCCCTCCCTCTTGCTAGAAATTTCATAATCTAATTGCGGAGATTTCATGGGGATATATTTTAATGGATATATTATATTATAATGGATATATTTCAATCCCGCACCGGATCTTACATGAGAACCGATTCATTATAATTAATAGTTAAGGGGAGATAAAGGGAGTTTTAAAAAACAATGAAAAAAATAAGAGTTAAAAGGAACCGTGCAAACAGGTTTTTAGAGGCAGTTGCACCCGATTATCCGCGTAATCATATAAAAAAACTAGACAATTTTCTTCATTATCAGAGGATTCATATTATTCCACTCTCTTGCAGGCGTCCTTAGAAATAACCAAACTCGGTTTTGAAATTATACGGTACATAATGCTCAATATCAGCTATTTATTTTACTGTCGTAAAAAAAATTAAGGACTGCTTACAGCAACGATGTTAATCCATTGTCTGAATGCTTTGCGAATGACCACAAGATCATAAGTAAATGTCTGTCTTCTATTATTTTTTTTTTCAGCTATAAATATAGACGAAAACAAACGTCGTGGTTATTTAATATCTCTTTACCATAACATTATAAAATGACGAAACCATTGTATGATGAACAGTTGTCCTAAGGGTGATCTCAGTAGCATTTGCCAGCTCGCTTCTCTTGTGTAATAATTGAGAACTTGAGCATTAAAGGTGGGATCTCTTACCAGCATATAAGAACTACATTGGCACATCAGTGCTGAATGCAACGTAGAAAGTTTGCAGCGTGCAGAGTTAATGTTTAACCATCATCTCTCCTCTTTCCACAGGTACCAGCTCCGTTGTGTCACAAAACCTTGGGGCATGCATAGATATACTGGTGAACAGAGATCCCGCCCTCTCCTTCTGCGAGTCGGTGGACGCCCACATCAAGTGTCTCATCAGGGAGTTGGACCTTGTCCAGTTTCCTCTGAGTTCTGAGATCATCCAGACACTGCAAGACCGTCTGAGTATTCAATTCGTCGGCTGTGATATCGATCTTGTAGGTCTGTTGGAAGAGGTCCGCCAAGAGCAGCAACCCACAACGACGTCTGCTCCTGAGACGACAACCCCACCTGCTTCAGGTAAATAAAACATTACATAGTCTGCATTAGCGAATCCTTGGGTTCACGGGTTGGTAGTGGGGAGGGGGGAGGGGGAGGGGGAGGAAATGTTACTTGCTTTTTTTTCTGGATCCGTCTTTGGGAGTGTATATTCTGGCAGAACTGTTTTTTGCTAAGCAAGATGAACATTTATTTTGAGTTCTTTCCCTTATGCCTCTGCTGATTTTTTTTTCTTTTCATCCTACGTTTATATGAAGTTTTAGCACCACTCATTAACTTATCTTGAGGTCCTATGCCAAAATATTCTTCACATAAATACAGTCGACCTCGCTTAATCGCCCTTCCTCGGGATCACGGAAAAAGTGGGCGATTTAGCGGAGAGGCGATTAAGCAGAGGTGATTTCGGCCATATTTTTTGGTAATGGGGTTAAATGTTTTTTGATGTCGTAGTTTGATGTCGCGCATTGCCGCCTTCGCGTAGCCAGATTCAGGACAGACTCGAGTTTGACGGTGTTGTACTAAGTTGTAGCGCATAAAATGTTTGACCTCCGCGATCTCTCTCATTGGTCACCTCGCAGCAGCCCAGCAGACAATGAGGAGTAGGACTGCACGGTTGGGTGCCCTCAGTGTTCACCATTTTGAAATGTATTTTTTGTATTTGTTTGCATTGCTCTAGTGCAGAACTCTGCCAGAGCTAATAAACAGAATTAAATTGAATTGAATTGAACTGAACTGAATTGGGAATCGACCGTTCATCCACATGACACGTTCTCTGATCTAGCCGAAATCCACAAGACAGGCGCAATCAAGACATGAGGGGCGGATACAGGCGACGGCGCTGATGCGTAGCGTGGGACGAAGGGGGACAAGGGGAGGGGGAGATGGGGAGGAAAGGCTTATCACACCTATTTCGGCATGGCAGCTGTCACTCAGTCAACCGGTCTGCCATCCGTCGCGCAGTTAAACCGTCGGTGTACATATTTGTCAACTGTAATCCTTCAACCGCTGATCTTTGAAATTACGGGAGCTGAAGAATGGTCGAGTATCGGGAGTGAGAGGCGATTATCCAGTGACTTTTATATAAATAAAATTCGGTTCCCTGGGAAACGAGGCGATTAAGCGGAAAAGGCGATTAAGCGGAGGGCGATTAAGCGGGGTCGACTGTATTTTGTTTACTTCTTCCTCCAAATTTTTACACATACAAGAGTGCTCCAAGATTACTTAGATTTTAAGAACTCTGACAGTGAAATCAGGCTACCTAATATTTTAGGTATAAAGATACCAATGTTTTTTTCACTGTTGGCTATATTAGGTTTTACACCTCTCATTAATTTAATATCCTGGGGTGCGTGTCAAAATATTTTCCAAACATGTTGTTTAGTCCTTCCTCCAAATTTTGACACAATGAAAAATGCCCCTGAACCAGTTAGCTTTTGGGAACTTGGGCAGTGAAGCAGGCAACCTAATATTTTAGGCCTTTTCACTGAATAAACAGGGTAACCTTACCCACCTAGCAACGATCACAAATTTTATACTTGAGTGACTAAACCTCACCTATTCAAAGTCTACACATGCATTTGCATCTATCTAAGCTTTTGAAATTAAACTCCAACCCTTTCCCCCTCGCCATGGTCAGTTTTCTGGTTTTTAAAATTGCATATTTTTATGCCAGGTGCTATTGCCATCTTCGTACCTTTAAACCTTTTCACACAATAAAGAGGGTGACCTTACCCATTAAGCAACAACTTGTTTATACTTGAGTGGCTAAACCTCATCTATTCTGAGTCTACAAAAGTATTTACGACTACCTAAGCCTTTGAAATTCAAATCCAACCCTTTCCCCTCTTTCCATGACCAATCTTCTAATTTTATATGGATTATTTAAAATTGCATATCAAATTGCAAGGTACTAATGGCATCTTCATACCTATATTGACCATAGGCACTGGAATATATTGTCAGAATGCTATTGATCAACGCCTGTAAATGGCAGCGGCTCTGTATGCTCTCCATGGAGTTGAGAAAGTCCCAGAGTGATCAAACCTGCTGGGATAATAATAGGGTGAAGTCACGTAAACGAGCAATAACCTGGATACAAGACTTATAAACTGCATTATTATTATAATCTTATCTCAGGATTTGACAGCGCCACAACGACCGGGGAATGCACTGACGCCCTTACAGAAGCAGTCCTTGCTGCTAGTGGTCAGCTCTCTTGCACAATAGTCTCGGACTTTACCAAATGTATTCTCCGCGTTACAAACTATGTGGACACGAACCCATCGGACCAAGACATCCAGGTATCAGTTTGTATTCATTGTATCAGAGGCTGGAATCCATGCTCCCCTCTTGATCTTAAGACTTTTGCTCTTTGAGTGCACACACATACAAACGCTGCGAGTGGATATGAGTCTGCATGTATTTGTGTGCATGTATTGTGTGTGTAAGCTTGTGTGTTTGTGAAGGTGTGCATGTGGCTGTAGAACAATTAGATTTTCAGAACGAATTAAGGATAATTATATCTGTCTGTGTTTCATGTCGAATGAAATTGGCAGACTACCATTTCTATCATTTTTCCTACTTTTAATTATTTTGGAATTGGATAACTTCGATCGTCTGCCGTAGTCCAACTTTTTCACGGCATCCCAGTCGTTCGTCTGCGGTGCGTTTCGGAGCACAGCGCGTTGTCTGTCTCTCTCGCTTTGATAACGGGATTTGTAGACAACTGTCAATAGTCTATGCACTGTGAATTTCTCTCTCGGCCATGTAAATCCCGTTCGTAGAATAGGGAGTCATGTCTCATATACCCTACATAAACCTAATTAAAGAATAGCTGCATTTTATTTGTTGTTCCATGTAAATCCCGTTCATACAATAGGGAGTCAATCTAATAATACCCTACGTGTACCTTATTAAAGAATTCCTGCAGTTATTTGTTGTTCATTCCAGACCCTTGAAGACCGTTTAGAAGACGAGCTCCGAGTCACGAATGCCTTGTTTTGTGATCTGGACCTCTTTGCAATTGTCGACGAACTACGAGGCCAGACCACGCCAAATTCAACAACAACGACGACGACGACGACGACGACGACGACGACGACAACTCCAGAGCCAACGACCGAATCTCCAATCTTCAGACCTAGAGGTAAAATATGTTTGATAATTTTGGTTATATTTATTTCATTATTTGTGTACGATCTGTATAAGGAAATGGTCCCTTACTGGTTGTATAACCCAGAAATAATATATTATATAGAAATTAAAAAAAATATATTATGGTAAGCTTACTAGATAGACTTGTTTTTTCCGGTACAGAACTTTACACTGGTTAAGGTAAGGGTCTCAGATTCTGCAAGACGTCCTGAAATGGTGAGGAATGATCGTTGAGACATATATTATTGACACCTAGTGGTCCCGAAGGGGTTTAGAGAGGCAGGCTCTTTTGAACACTGAACATAGAAATGAGAGTATGGCGACACAGGATGGGCGATAGCAAAAGGCAGGCTAGCTGAAAAGTCGTGTTTGTCAGTTGCCAGTCGAGTATTGTATAAGATTTCAATCCAGACTTGCGGTGTTGGCCTCATGTGGCCAATTTTCTCGATCGTTTTCATCACACTAACTTTACCATAAGAAGACCAGTAGAATAGCGTGTAGAAATAGCATGAGTTTAGTTGCTCCCTTCCTCCCTCCCCCTTCCCCCAACCTTTTTCAAGGCAGCGCCTGAATATCTCATCTAGTATTTTGTAACATGTGTCCCACTGGATGCAAAAGAAATTGGACAGGATATGGCAACAAATCACGGCGATTTCCTGTTACCGCAGGCACTGAGTTTTCGCTTTGAAACAGTCCACCCCATGGCGACGCGATAATAATATTGAGCAGGTTGCATCTGACGTCACCGTTTACTCTGCTCTGCTCTGCTTTGCTCTGCTCTGCTCCACTTCACTCCACTCCACTCCGCTCCGCTCCACTCCACTCCACTCCACTCCGCTCCACTCCACTCCACTCCACTCCGCTCCACTCCGCTCCACTCCGCTCCGCTCCACTCCACTCCACTCCACCCCACTCCACCCCACTCTACTCTATTCAATCTAATCCAGGATGTGTGGTGAACAGACTCGATGGCTGCAGAGGGCGTAGTGACGGTGACTACCGGATCTGTGGCTCTGCCTGCAGGTCTGGAAACTTTGTGAGCTGCTCTAATGGAATCCTCTATGTCAGGTAGGGAGAATACCTTTGAATTATCGTACGATCTGGTGAAAGTTATAGAGTCTAGGGGGGTTGTCCAGAACTCTATTTCAGGGGGAGAGCAAACCACTGAAATATGATTAGTTTAATGTTGAAGAATCTAGTAGTTCTTCAAAAGTCTATGTCAGATGGGAGAAAAAAAACCCACTGAAATATCATCTGCTGAAAATGAATGTGCCTGGTGTTTTTTTTCATCCATGTCAGGTGAAGAGCAAAACACTGGCATATGATTAGTTCAATGTTGAAGAGTCGAGTGGTTCTCCAAAAGTCTACGTAAAGGTTGAGGGTGAAAACCACATGAGCTGCTGAAAGATCACAAAAGTGTGATTTTTAAATAACTCAGCTAGGTAGGGCGTTAACCATTGAACTATGGTTTACAGAGAGTTGAAAAGTCTAGGGATTTTTCAAAAATCTGGTCAGGTAGAAAGACACTACTGAAATATAATTTGCTAAAAGTCAATGAATCTAGTGGTTTTCCAAAATTCAACATGTACGTCAGATAGGGAGCAAACCACAGAAATATGAACTCTTGAAAACTGAAATTTAGTGGTCTTCCACACCCCTTTGTCGGGTAACGAGAAATGACTGAAAATGCTGACAGTTGAAGAATCTAGTGGTCTCCCTATGTCAGGTAGACCCCCCAAAAAAACATTGAAGTATTATCTGCTGAAAATTAAAAAGTTTAAATGTATCTAAAACGCTATGTCAAAAAGAGAGAAAACCACTGCAATATGATCTGCCTAAAATTCAAGTGTCTAATTGTTTTTCAAAAGTCTATGTCAGTTAAGAGAAAAAAACGACTTAAATATGAATAATTGAAAGTAAAAGAAGCTAGTCATTTCATAGTCATTAAAATCATAAACAACAACAACAACAACAACAACAACAACAACAACAACAACAACAGCAGCAGCAGCAGCAGCAGCAACAATAGCAGCAGCAACAATAACAGCAACAACAACCACAATGCCACATGAACATCAATAGAAACCTCAAATTCTAACTTCCCATTTCGTCTCATTTCAAAATCTTTCTAGGGACTGTCCCATTGGCTGGTATGTAGATGACAACGGAAACCGGTTTACAGCTCCTCTGGTGTTCAACCCCATCACACAGTCCTGTGAGCGAAGCACCTTCTTCTGTCCTCGCAGTCTCGATAGATTCCTCGAGGGCCGATAAACACAGTCAAACACGAGGGTCTAAAACAAATACTCTGGGTTCACACTCAGTGAATCATAATTCATCACGTTCACTCCACATTCGCCTAAGTCATTTTTTTTTTTTTTGAGGTTTTGAGAAATTNGGGGGGTTTGTTCGAGGTTTTGAGAACTTTAACATTCTTAACCTGTTGCTCAAAGCAAAGCCATGAGACAGATGTGGTTTAGCTTGTATGTTTGGGATATGCTAATGAGTCCACACTCTACATTTGTTTTAATAGGAGAAGGAAGATAAATGGAAGATCATAGTAATAGAAGCAACTGAACTCGTCCCAAAAACAAAACAAAAAATAGACCTGGGTGAATATGAAATGAATGTACGATTTGTCTTATGCAGAGTTACAGAGAGATGTAAACCCCATTCTGTCAATCATTTTGACAGTTTCATGTGTGATTACTTTGATATTTTAAAAGAATTGTGCCATTGATGAGATTTGTTTATGTGACATTCCACGACATTCATTTCTTCATTATTTATTTCAAATCTGATATGTATGAGACTACATGAAACACAAAGTTTTGTAGCTGATGTAAAACGATTGGAAAATGTGAAAACTTAATTGAACCTTTTGGAACTTTGAGTAACTGTAAATGGTAGCCTACTTAGTAAGGAACATATCTGTGACAGTTGATTGTTTATATAAAACGACTGTGATTTTTTTATACTTATTTTACAACAGTTGTGACTTTTTATTGTAAACCTACAGTGCGTGTGTGTGTGTGTGGTTCTATGTTTGGGAGTGTTGTGTGCTTAAGCCTGCATTTTGTAATTTTATATGTATACATACAAAATCTCTTGTCGGGAAAGATATCATTTCATTGTCACCAGAAATGGGTTCAAAATTCACTCAGAATAAAAAGTGAAATATGAAATTAGTTTGTTACAAATCGACCGCACGTGAGTTATCCAACCTTGTATCCACAGAAGCAAAGGGAGAATACTTTTTTTAATGGCTAAATCTTCAGTGCAGTCGACTTACAAAATCAAAAATACGTACTATGCATTGATCTGAAGATTCACGTACTAAATAACGTGACATTATATATAATGCTGGTACTCTGAATGACAGTCTTCAGTTCCACAGTGGATAGGTCTATGCGTTCGGTACCCATCAAAGAGGTGCGTATTCATCAATCTTAGTAGGATTTAATGCGCAGTGCTAAGCTGCACGTTTAAATCGAGAAGACTGTACATGCAGCATGCTAGATGGTGCCTTAACAAATAATGAAAATGCTCATTCTATTTTCTGAAACCAACCCCCCCGCCCTCCCCCCAACCACACACCTCCTATTTGCTAGTGTTAACTGAATAGATGGTTACATTTAGTGCCGGACTCAGTCAAGGTTTAGTAATCAAGCTACAAATACATTTTATTATGATATTCAACACAGAAAGTTTTGAAATCCAATATTTATAGAGAAGTGGCTTTGTCTATGTAGTTATGGCATGTAAACTGTGCTGTAGGACACGTTCAATGATGTTTCAGAGGCTGCTTAAATGAATATTATAGAGAAAAAGTATACCATAAAAAGCTCGACGAATAGCTCGCTTTTCAGTTATCTTCACCAAGATAAATTGGGTAAAAAAAGTTGTAAAACCATTTTTCTTTAGGAGATTACTACAAAACGTGGCTAAAAAAGTTGTAAAACTATTTTCCTTTAGGTGATTACTACAAAACTTGGCTAAAAAAGTTGTAAAACCATTTTCCTTTAGGAGATTACTACAAAACTCAGGTTGTAAATCCATTTTCCTTTAGGCGATCACTACAAAACTAGCTCAACGTCTTAATTTGTCTTTCCCCCTCCTACCTTAGAGGTGGGCATCATTTGGTTTTGATTATGAGGAAATGACGTTATGTGTTTTGCTGTTTCACATATTTGCTTTGTAATTTGTTATCCGTTAAAAAACGAAATGATTAAATGAATAAACAAGTAATAAAATGTTTGATTCCGATGTTTTTCCTTAAATTTACACTCGAACTGCATATTTTGTAGTACGGGTCCTATCCTATCCTATCCTATTCAATCCTATCCTATCCTATCCTATCCTATCCTATCTTAGCCTAGCCTAGCCTAGCCTAGCCTAGCCTAGCCTTCTCACCTCTCCTATCCTCTGCTATTCTCTCCTATCGTGTTCTATGCAATTTTCTCATCGTCTCTCCTCATTTCTCCACAGCTATCCTGCTGTTCTATCCTATGTGACTAAGTTTGATCATTTTCGTCTATCCTTGATTCTTCACTTTCTGCCGCCATATCTGTCTCTCTTCATTCCTAGTGCACCAGCCTGTGTGTGTGTGTGTATGTGTGTGTGTGTGTGTGTGTGTGTGTGTGTGTGTGTGTGTCTCTCTCTCTCTCTCTCTCTCTCCCTCTCCTCCCTTTCTCTCTTTGACAACGACCCCTTTATTCTTTATATCTTACTTTTATTTTATTCTCGAAACAATCTGCAGCCACACCTCTTGTGGGCCACATAATAGTTAAAAAAGGCCCTTATTTTTGTAATTCGTTCTCCTCATCAAGAGAAACCAACCACCATGCTAAATCATCAGAAGAAACATCCTAGAACAAGTGTAGACCGCCGGTCAGCTAATAAATGTGTACAGGGCTTGACCATTGGTCAGTAAATGCAAGAAGAATATTGATGAGAAAAATTGCAATTTTAGTCGCGCTACCTTCCAAATCAACTATAAATTTGCTACCAAAAGTCATACAAATACATTTTTGCTAATGACACTTTTTAAAAAAAAATATACCTAAAATGCAACTTCCACTATGGCTTCATGGTGGCAGAGATGATATGAAGCAAGGAATTAAGAAACTGGAGGCTGCGGGTTCAAATCCCTTCCAAGACGGGAAAAAAAAACCAAAACCAGATGGACACTTGGGAGTCATGACCCACAAGTAGCCCAGTCCCTTTAGAGTGTCAGGAAGTCAAAGGGCCGAAATACATGTTAGACGGGGGTCACTTTCTCTGAAGATCTTCTGTTGCCTCGCTCTCCCAGTAAGAAAGTTTCCTATTTACTAATAAGTTAGTACGTTTTGAACTAGTCTAGGCAGTAAGTCGGTGACGTCCACTGTTGAGTGACCAATGGTCAGCAGAGTATTTGTAATCACATTTCAAAGATTTTTGTTTGTGTTGTATAAGATTTAATAGCTCAGCCTCAGCCTCGTGTTAATGACTTGATGATTTTATTTATAGTGGTCTGCTGTTTTTTCTTGTTGGGAGACGAGGACTATGAATATAAATAGACATAAGTTGTTGTTTTTATCTTAAGGGTTGAACAGAAAACAATGGAGTGAAAGGCTAAAGACTGTCAGGCAGTGAACTCCAGTGCAGTATTTTACATTTTCGTTGCATGGGGTATTCTTTTCCTTAATGAATACTTTGCGAAGAGCTCATTATCAGAATTGTCATCATCTCTGTCATTACTGTCATTATTTGCAAAACAGTTATCCCCACTGGATGTAAATAAGTAAAGCCAGAAAACTATAACAGTTTAACAAATTTAATGCACAAATTTTCGGACTGGCGTCCTTCTTCAGGTGTAGAAAATAAATGAACTAAGAATGAAATGTCGTTAAATTAAGAAATAAAAACAAAAACTATGATCAATAGTCATGAAAATTGAAAAGCTTGAAAATACACAAATATCCAAGGAACGGAACAAAGGCGAACAATAACAATGAAGGTGAACAGTTGATCAGGACTCAGCAAGTATACACTAATTTCTTTACAACAAGACGAAAAACCATAACTATTTGGGAGAACCTGATTTGAGCGTACTTTACGTATGACTGGTTTTTATTTAACTTGATTTGAGCGTACTTGATTTGAGCGTAATCGTAATCGGAAATTAAGATGTCATTACCTTTTTACTCAAGAAGTATGCCCCCCTCCTCCCCCCGATACCATCATTCATTTTCAGTATACCAAAAAAGCTCGTGAACAAAATGTGAACAATGTCTTTCGTCGCCTACTGCTCACGTGTGAGGAGGTGAAAGAGGAGTATGGAGACAGAAAGTCAGCCAGAGAAGAAAATCAAAACATTAATATGAAGCATATGGGACTTTCAAATTCTGCCCACGTTACTTCTTTAATTATACGCAATACATGGAATAAGGAATGACATCTACATCCCCTATGCTTACTCTCTTCTTTCTAATAAGCTTCAATACACGTACCGAAGATTATTCTAACTTTTCTACAGGAGGTTTGTGCCAAGCTGGAACTTCGTCTGCAGATGACAACGATACATTTAGACCTAAACGTTTCAATGCCCGCCGCTGTACATGAAGTTTGGCCTGATGCGGATATAAAAGCATGTACGTTTCATGTCGCACAAGCCTGGTGGAGGAAACTTCAGTCATATGGCTTATCAGCAGAATATACACCAAAAATCGAATCTGTATCGAATGAATTTTGGTATCGCATGTCAATTTGCTCTTATTGACTTATAAAGGAATTTATGTTCGCTCAAATCAAGTTTCATTTTGGCTACCTGAGTTCGCTCAAATCAAGTTTGGGTATTACACATGTACGCTCAAATCAAGTTCAGCCAACTATTTACTATCACTGTCATTACTGTCATCGTTATCATTTTCATGATCATCATAATCAAGTGACCACAAAATTCTGATCATAAAATCACATAGTGGTAAGACATTAAAGATACAGGATATAATTATTTGGCATACAGATCTATTTTTCCGTTGACGGGCTCGCCCTTTGACCCCAAACGTGCGTTTTTGTTCTCTGTATGTCTTGGGTTCGTTTTTTTTCTTCTCCTTCCTAGTTTTGTTCCTGTTTCATGCGTAAGGATTCTTTACCTTGCTCGACGGGCGTAATATAGCCGTAATCGTGCTGACACGCCGTAAAACACAAACTCAAACCTTGCTCGACAGAGAGCTGTATTTCGATTCTCTCCCCATCTGGGGTTATATTTCAATTCTTTCCCTTGTCTGCTGTTGTTGATGAAGCTGTTAATAATAATAACGAGTGCGATGATGATAATAATAACAACAACGATGATACCAGTTATCATGATGACCAGACATGCTTGATGAATGCCTTTTAAGGTCGAAAATTTCTTATTACATAAACTATGTCAATGTAATATTTATCTTAATAATATACATCAACAAGGTTTAACCCTAGTCTACCAAACAAGCCGGACAGCAGAGTCAGGCAAATTTCTCAGTTACTAATGTCGTTGTATTTATTATTTGTTATTGCAGGGAATAGCTGTTAGGATCTCAGCATTATAAAAAACTTTAACACTTGGATCACTTTACACGGTGGTAAGTACAACTTACTGTATGTGTAGAGTCTCCTTTCTCGTATGTGTCTGTGATTTTAAGAGAAAACGTGGTTTTAGAAGGACGAGTAAATCTGGCGTTGAAATCCACCCTGCCAAGCACGTTCGCACCGCGAGTGGCCCTGGGCAGAGCTTTACTGTAAATAAACAAAAATCCATTAGACGATTTGACTGCAAGAGAGACAATATTACTGTATGTACACTGAGACCAGCTACAGCCCTCTTGCGATTATTTTTATACAGTTGATTTCTTTAATTGCAGTCTGTCAACTGCAATAGTTTCGACGACAGAATATTTTTTTTATTGATATATATGAGAATGTCACTAGATGATAGCAATTCCAGTATTTTTATTAGCAGTCGCTGTTTGAACGGAGGAGAATATTTTATATCCATTGCAAGCAGATGTAAGAGAGACAGTGTGGCTGTAGGAGAGACAATGTTACTGTATAAGAGACAATATTACTGTAAAAGAGACGTATTAACTGTTACAGAGACAATGTGACTGTAAGAGAGAGACAATATTACTGTAAGAGAGACAATATTACTGTAAGAGAGACAATATGACTGTAAAAGAGACAAAGTGACTGTAAGAGAGACAATATTACTGTAAAGGAGACAATGTTACTGTAAAAGAGACAATGTAACTGTAAAAGAGACAATGTAACTGTAAAAGAGACAATATTACTGTAAAAGAGACGATTTAACTGTAAGCGAGACAACATTCCTATAAGAGAGACAGTGTGACTGTAGGAGAGACAATGTAACTGTAAAAGAGACAATNAGAGACGGTTTGACTGTAAGAGAGACGGTTTGACTGTTATAGAGACGGTTTGACTGTAAGAGAGAAAGTTTGGCTGTAAGAGAGACGGTTTGACTGTAAGAGAGACAGTGTTGCTGTCAGAGACGCTACGACTGTAAGAGAGACAATGTGATTGTAAGACACAATATTACTGTAAGAGAGACAATATGACTGTAAGAGATACGATTTGACTGTAAGAGAGACAATATTACTGTAAGAGAGACAATGTGATTGTAAGAGAGACAATATTATTGTAAAAGAGACAATGTGATTGTAAGAGAGACAATATTACTGTAAAAGAGACAATGTGATTGTAAGAGAGACAATATTACTGTAAAAGAGACAATGTGATTGTAAGAGAGACANAGAGACAATGTAACTGTAAAAGAGACAATGTAACTGTAAAAGAGACAATATTACTGTAAAAGAGACGATTTAACTGTAAGCGAGACAACATTCTATAAGAGAGACAGTGTGACTGTAGGAGAGACAATGTTACTGTAAAAGAGACAATATTACTGTAAGAGAGACGTATTAACCGTAAGAGAAACGATTTGACCGTAAGAGAGACGTAGTAACTGTAAAAGAGACAATGTTTGTGTAAAGGAGACGTATTAACTGTAAAGAGACTCCGTATGACCGTAAGAGAGACGGTTTAACTGTAAGAGAGACATTATGACTGTAAGAGAGACGGTTTGACTGTAAGAGAGACGGTTTGATTGTAAGAGAGAGATTATGACTGTAAGAGAGACAATGTGACGGTAAGAGAGACGATTTGACTGTAATTGAGACGGTTTGACTGTAAGAGAGACGTATTAACTATGAGAGAGACAATGTGACTGGAAAAGAGACGTATTAACTGTAAGAGAGACAATGTTACTGTAAAGGAGACAATATTACCGTAAGAGAGACAATTTGACCGTAAGAGATACTCCAAATGGCCGTAAGAGAGACGGTTTCTGTAAGAGAGACGGTTTGACTGTAAGAGAGACGGTTTGACTGTAAGAGAGACGGTTTGACTCAAAGAGAGACGGTCTGACTGTAAGAGAGACGGTTTGACTGTCAGAGAGACGGTTTGACTGTAAGGGAGACAATATTACTGTAACAGAGACGATTTGACTGTAAGAGAGACAATCTTACTGTAAAGGAGACGTCTTAACTGTAAAAGAGACTCCGAGTGACCGTAAGAGAGACTGTTTGACTGTAAGAGAGACGGTTTGACTGTAAGAGAGACGGTTTGACTGTAAGAGAGACTTATTAACTGTAAGAGAGACAATGTTACTGTAAGAAAGACAATATCACTGTAAGAGAGACAATATGACTGAAAGAGAGACCATTTTACTGTTTAAAGAGACAATTTGACTCGCAGTCAGTTACAGACTCCACTACCAGAACCTTGTACATTTTTTTTGGTAATTTGTAATTTTGAACATTCATACACCCCAAATAGCTTGCCAATATTCACCGTCTTTAACTAGATGTGGATGGTATCGTTTGCTAAGTGACGATAGTTTCGATATGTATAAATTTTGCTTTCCTATCGGAACTTAAGCTATAGTTCGATACTTTCAATTATGTATTCCTTATTCAAACAGGTTTTTACTCCATTTCTTGAGAAATAAATCTCCTCTTTCATGTCGGTTCAACGTTCCTCTTTGAAATGCATTAAATATAATTTTTTAATTCTATCCAACCTTCGGTAACAAGACATTTTTGATAGCCAGGTACAAAAGGCTTCGTCAGTGCTCAAAATGACCTGGAATGAATACTGTTTCGAAAATACAGAAATTAATTTCGATTCTCAACCCATCCTCTGTACCAAAATAATCAGTGCTTTCCTAGTTGCAGATCTTTTTAATAGCTTAGCTGGTGCTTGGTGTCAGAAATCAAACAGAATCGATGTTCTCCATAGTTACAGCTTGAATGTTGAGTATCACGAAATTAAAATTTCCGGCATCTGATTACCACTACTATAAACAACACGGCCAAAATATTCGTCAAACCACTAGTTGCTAATAAACCATAGCTTTATTGTTACAAACTTCTGTTCCTCTTGCACAATAAAATTAAACGAAAAGCTTTATAGGTTGTTAACATTCTAACATTTTGTTTTCTAATTAATTTATGTGCCACAAGATTGCTTGATGTTTTTCATAATAACGATAATAAAGATGACGATACTGTGTTTGTGCTAGTAGGAATGGTATGTTAACAGTTTGCCTTTTGTTGAGGATTGCTGATCATGGAAATACTGGATACTTTCAAAATGGCTTTCAATATAAAAGATAAGACGAAAGGAAGGTGAGATTTTTAAAAAGGGATGAATAGAGAAGGAAGAGTCAGTATGTACGCTAAGACCAGCTACAGACCTATTTGCGATTATTTTTATACAGTTGATTTCCTTAATTGCAGTCTGCTTAATGACAACTTCTGTCAGCTGCAATAGTTTCGACGACAGAATAATTTTTTTCTTTTTTGGGATATATATGAGAATGTCACTAGATGATGGCAATTCCAGTATTTTTATTAGCAGTCGTTGTTTGAACGGAGTATACTTTGTATCCGTTGCAAGCAGATGTGATCTTAAGAGAAAATGTGGTATTAGAAGGACGAGTAAATCTGTCGTTGGAATCCACCCTGCCAAGCACGTTCGCACCGCGAGTGGCCCTGGGCAGAGCTTTACAGTAAATAAACTGTTCGAATGGACAGTGAAACAAAAATTCATTAGACATAAAAAATAAACTCCACCTTATTTGCCCCGTAGAGAGTACTGCACATTTGCGATGTCATATAATGTAATGTGGCTTGTGCATGGAGAAACATAAATAAACACCAGTGCACATAATATAATAGTACTACCCTGTCATAAATCAGATCTATTACAAAGCCATTTCGTTAGTTGTTGCGGTTCCGCGTCCTGATTTAGTGTTCTTTCAATTTCTAGAGCGTGGTTTCATATTTGTATAATATATCACTGAACTAAGCACTCTACATCCTAGATCTCTAGTGAATCTGCAGACCACCTTTTATAACCACAACTTATCTTAACAGACATATGACTGTAAGAGAGAAGTTTGACTGTAAGAGACACATTGTTACTGTAAGAGACGGTTTAACTGTAAGAGAGACGGTTTGACTGTAAGAGAGACGGTTTGACTGCAAGAGAGGCGGTTTGACTGTAAGAGAGAGGCGGTTTGGCTGTAAGAGAGACGATCTGACTGTAAGAGAGACAATGTTACTGTAAGAGAGACTTCATGTGACCGTAAGAGAGACAATGTGACCGTAAGAGAAAAGCTGTTACTGTAAAAGAGACAGTGTGACTCTAAGAGAGACCAAGTGACTGTAAAAGAGGCTCTCCAAGTGACGTCTGCTTTTGTTGATGATGATGTTAATAATAATAATAATTAATTTATGTGCCACAAGATTGCTAGATGTTTTTGATAATAACGATAATGAAGATGATGATACTGTGTTTGTGCTAGTAGGAATGGGATGTTCACAGTTTGCCTTTTGTTGAGGATTGCTCATCATGGAAATACTGGATACTTTCAAAATGGCTTTCAATATAAAAGATAAGACGGAAGATGAGAATGATAGAAATTAGAAATTGCTCGGGGATGAATAGAGAAGGAAGAATCAGTATGTACGCTGAGACCAGCTACAGCTCTACTTGCGATTATTTTTATACAGTTGATTTCCTTAATTGCAATCTGCTTAATGACAACTCCTGTCAATTGTAATAGTTTCGACGACAGAATATTTTTATTTTTGTTTTTTAATTGCGAATGACACTAGATGATGGCATTTCCAGTTTTTTTATTAGCAGTCGCTGTTTGAACGGAGTATACTTTGTCATATAATGTAATGTGGCTTGTGCATGGAGAAACATAAATAAACACCTGTGCACATAATATATATAATAATACTACCCTGTCATAAATCAGATCTATTACAAAGCCATTTCGTTAGTTGTTGCGGTTCCGCGTCCTGATTTAGTGTTTTTTCAATTTCTAGAGCGTGGTTTCATATTTGTATAATATATCACTGAACTAAGCACTCTACATCCTAGATCTCTAGTGAACCTGCAGACCACCTTTTATAACCAAAGATACACGACAGCACAACTTATCTTAACAGACATATGACTGTAAGAGAGACAGTTTGACTGTAAGAGAGACAATGTTACTGTAAGACTGTAAGAGAGACGGTTTGATTGTAAGACTGTAGGGGAGACGGTTTGACTGTAAGAGAAACGGTTTAACTGTAAGAGAGACAATGTTGCTGCAAAAGAGACGGTTTGACTGTAAGAGAGACGATTTGACCGTAAGAGAGACAATGTTGCTGTAATAGAGAATATGACTGTAAGAGAGACGTATTAACTGTAAAAGAGACAATATGACTGTAAGAGAGACGATTTAACTGTAAGAGAGACGGTTTAACTGTAAGAGAGACGGTTTAACTGTAAGAGAGACAATGTTGCTGCAAAAGAGACGGTTTGACTGTAAGAGAGACAATTTGACCGTAAGAGAGACAATGTTGCTGCAAGAGAGACGGTTTGACTGTAAGAGAGACGATTTGAATGTTAGAGAGACAAGTTTGCTGTAATAGAGACAATATGACTGTAAGAGAGACGTATTAACTGTAAAAGAGACAATATGACTGTAAGAGAGACGGTTTGACTGTAAGAGAGACGGTTTGACTGTAAGGGAGACGATTTGACTGTAAGAGAGACAATGTTACTGTAAGAGAAACTCCATGTGACCGTAAGAGAAACCAAGTGACTGTAAGAGACTCCAAATGACTGTAAGAGAGACTCTTCAAGTGACGTTAACTATTTGTCTGCTGTTGATGATGATGTTAATAAAAATAACGACTGGGATGATGACAATAATAACAACGATGATACCAGTTATCATGATGACGAGACATGCTTGATGAATGCCATTTAAGGTCGAAAATTTCTTATTACATAAACTATGTCAATGTAATATTTATCTTAATAATATACATCAACAAGGTTTAACCCTAGTCTACCAAACAAGCCGGACAGCAGAGTCAGGCAAATTTCTCAGTTATTAATGTCGTTGTATTTATTATTTGTTATTGCAGGGAATAGCTGTTAGGATCTCAGCATTATAAAAACCGGAACACTTGGATCACTTTACACGGTGGTAAGAACAACTTACTGTATGTGTAGAGTCTCCTTTCTCGTATGTGTCTGTCTCTCTGTCCGCCTGTCTGCTACAGTCTGAAAAGTTCGTCTGTTTGTTTGCTTGTCTTTCATTGTCTAATTGCCTGAATGCACATCTGTCCGGTTGATCGTATGTCCGTTAGTGTGTTTCTGTTTATTTATGCGTCTGCCTGTTCGACTATTAGTCAATATTTTGCCTGTTTGTCTGTCTGTCTATCTGTACTAAGTCGCCACAGTCCGAGTTACTTACTTATTATAAATTTACGGAATGCACGTTGTCAGTATTCTTCTCACTATCTTCTTGTCTGTCTATCCTATGCTTCCAACCCAGTATCACCATCTTTTACTTTGTCTTTGCCCTGTGCATGGACAGCTCCCTTAATTCTTTAAGTGGCGATTTCATCACATTAACCAAACTAACTTTCTTCCTTGCTTTCTTCCTGTTTTTTTCTTTTGGTCGCTTCTGTCGCCGGAATTAGCCTTTTCCTTTGTTCACTGTTGCTTTCTTTCTTCCCTCATTGTCCCTCCCTTCTTTCCCTCTCTCTTTCCTTCCTTCCTTTTTAGGCCCTCATTCCCTTTTTGCATCTGTATTTTTTCATTTTTATTTCTTCCTTCCTCATTCCTTCTCTCTCTCTTTTCTCCGTTCTCTCCCCTCTGTCTCTCTTTCCCCCTCTCTCTCTCTCTCTCTCTTTCTCTCTCTCTCCCCTTATACCATTCTGTCTGCCTCTCTATGTCTTCATTTCTTACATTTTCTCCTTGTCGGTCCTCCATTGTCTTAGATTGTTTGTCTAGATCTAATTCAGTATGGCACCACCCACCCCGCTCCAAGTGTGTGTGTGTGTGTGTGTGTGTGTGTGTGTGTGTAAATATCCACGTAGTAACTGGCTGTACATAACCACAAATGCACTGCAACTGCGCTCAAACTTCCTTGACAATATTAATTTGCAAAAATCTCGCTACATACTGCGAGTATATAGTTGCCTTCATGTCCACTTGTTTTTTTTGTGTGTATTTTTTAAGCTTTGGCATCCTTGCTTGACGCCATACTCATTACCCATGCCGTAATCACATAGGGCATACTCGGAAATGGTGCATAAAGTTCATTGCTTTTTTTTGCCCTAGAGACACTTTTTCTGCACACAAGGATATAATTATTGCCGCAGCCGAACAAAAACTCTTTAACTTTAAATGTATCTTACAGAATCAGGAAAAAAGTGCAAAACAGTCTGCGATCAGGTTCACAGATTAGAGTCCTTTCTGCACATTCTGCAAAACGATTTTTCAAAAAAGTGGTGTCCTAATGCCCTTAATAATGCTCCATTGATATCCATTATGAAGTATGCCTATATATTCCGAATGTGCCCTACGTAACAAGTGCGGAAGTCAAACATCGAAGCGTCACAGCATGAGTAGTGGGCACAGCGTCAAGTAAGAGAGCAAATAGAACCACACACACACACACACACACACACACACACACACACACACACACACACACACACACACACACACACACACACACACACACAC
>JAWQUT010000155.1:1271026-1295178 GCA_033807755.1 Ellobium chinense
GCCGGTATTGTAGTGTACACTCCAGGCTCTATTCTATCGTCAACAGTGATATACGAGTTGCCACTCAGACGAGCAACATTTTCAGCCACAGCATTTGAGCGGGGTTCAGAGACATCCACTTGCGCCGATTTCTTTCGTTTGCTTCTCAGTTTGTTAATAAGGACCTTGGGCGAGATGCTAAGTCTAGAGTATGCATGCTCTGTATTGGTATTGCAACCAAACTGGAGTGATTCGTACGTGTTTGAGTAGATACCTACCCTAGATGGCGCTCCTTGCGAGTTGCCTACCGCTTCTTGTTGGTTTCGCTCGGTGTTGCTGTTGACGGCTGGGGTTTGCCTTGGTGGGATGTTAAGATTAGTGTATGAATTTTCTACTGTGGCACCATCATTGAAGTGGAGCAGCTCGTATCTTTGGGAGTCCTGATCAGAATTGTTGGGATCAGCTCCTACATTACTCGCAGATTCTGCCTGACCTGGGATACTAGTGACATTATTTTCAGGGGCGTGTCTAGAAGAGAGATTCAGACTGGTATAGGCGTTTTCTCTTGAAACGCCTTGACCAAACTGGAGGCGATCGTACATGTTTGAGTACAGGCCAACATTATCCTGCACGTTTCGTCCACGTTCTGCAGGTTCTCTCTCAATGGCATCAGCGTTTACACCATCGACGATTTGCACGGCTGCATCAGTGTTGACGTAGATATGGTTCGACTGAGTGACCGTAAATAGTTTTCGTCGCTTCCACAAGACTATTCCGACGACGACGCTGATGATTACACAGATAACGATGAGGGCAAGGACAATACCAACGATGACATATGTTTGGTCATCTTCATCTCTGTTGGCTAGAGCCACAACTGTTGTTTCTAGTGTGGTAAAGGTAGTTGTTTCCCCTTTAATAGTTGCTTCCCCCTCGGTGGTTGTTTCCCTTGTTTGTGTATCATTCGAGATACTTGTAACTGAAGTTATTCCTCCAGCATCTATCGGCGTGAGACAGTTTTCGTTGCAAGGTGAGTACGTAAGTTTGATAAAGGGACTAACAGGAAATAGATCCGAGAATGGATCAGATTTCCAAGCAACTTTTACTTTTCCCAGTTCACAGCGAAATTTCTCATCCATGAGCTCAAATGACCAACACTGCGTCACTTCCGGACAGATCGATTTGGGAAGTCTTCTGCACTTGGTTAGAAATTGAATATGAGTCTCCTCACAGATGTAAGTGCTGGTATAGGTATCTGAGTCCACCATGTTAGGGCTGAGGGTATATCTCTTGACCAGCGATACGTGTGGCCCATATCTTCTGTGGATAAGGCAACTTTGTGTTGTGTGTCCACACATACAGCTCTGGAACCTGCAGGAATGAGGAGAAAGATCAGATAAGCAAATTTTCACCTCAGTTTACCAGTATCATACAGTATGTCCATGTGGTATAATCCTAAGCCTCTATTAAAGTGTCTTCTCATTAGAGTTGGGGACAGTATTTAAGTGACAGGGGCAGATATTTGCTTCATAACCTTAAAATTTCTACATTTTTTGGATCAAAAAACGTACATTTTCCTTCCGCCTGATCATTTCTGAGTATACATCGATGGAATGTCAGAATTTTCAATCTGAGTACGCCATCTTACTCGTGGTGCCTGACGTTCATAAAGCTAGAAAAGTTAGCAGACGATTGATGCGAATGCTTGCGCAAACTGTCTGGATCAATCGTCTGGTAGCCTATCTCGCGTTTTGACGTCACGCAGCACAAGTAATGACGGTACATGCAGAGTGACAAGTCCGACATTCCTGGAAGGTTTTCTCAGAAATTATCAAAGTAAAAAGGAAACAAAAAAATGAAAAAAAAACCAAAACCATTAAAATACGATTTTCATTCACCTCGCAGGGAAATTGATTTACAATGTTGTACAGCGTTACAGATTTCATCCATATTACAAACATATTTAACAATACACACCATAGATGTAAATACATAATATACGCAGTTTAAATTATATGAAAAAAACCCAGATTATTTATTAGGCGTTGAGTCAAAACACTATTTCAGTCCCGTTAAGGTTTTGCCCTCGGCGGGCTACAGTAATACTAATAATAGCGAAGTCGGAGTTAATATGTACCCGAACAGCCATCATTTCTTTTAGTTTGTCCAAAAATACAAAAATATTAGGGTGGCAGGTGTAGAATGGCTGACCAGTTTGGCTATGAAAACGTTCACAAGCGTTGTTCTGGATGTTGCATCTTTAATTATCTGCCCATAGTTGTGTTGGATGTTCCATCTTTAATTATCTGTCCATAGTTGTGTTGGATGTTTCATCTTTAATTATCTGTCCATAGTTGTGTTGGATGTTCCATCTTTAAGTATCTGCCCATAGGTGTGTTGGATGTTCCGTCTTTAATTATCTGCCCATAGTTGTGTTGGATGTTCTATCTTTAATTATCAGTCCATAGTTGTGTTGGATGTTCCATCTTTAATTATCTGTCCATAGTTGTGTTGGATGTTCCACCTTTAATTATCTGCCCATAGTTGTGTTGGATATTCCGTCTTTAATTATCTGTCCATAGTTGTGTTGGATGTTCCATCTTTAATTATATGTCCATAGTTGTGTTGGATGTTCCATCTTTAATTATCTGTCCATAGTTGTGTTGGGAACGCCGAGGAGCAAGGCTCACTCAAAATATAGGATATATATCGAATATCCATCAAGCGATTCAGATACCCCGCTGTTCGAAAACATTACACATATAAACTCCGACCCCGCTGTTCGGGACATTCAGAAAAAAAACAAAAAACAGTCGGGCCCTAGATATTGTCCAAGGACTCTCAAAATGGATTCTTTCTCTTCTTTAGAGGTGAACTCTCGCGTTAGAACTAATTTTACATTGTCCAATATTTTTTCTCTATGAGAATGCCCACAAAATCAATTTCGTGAAGAAATAGCATCGTTCAGTTGTCGCATTTTATGAGACAATTATGACTGTCGTGGTTACAGGCCTGTAATTGTACTTTCACTTTTGGGTCCTAGAACTTAGCGGGTATATTTCATCTCCACTTTTCCCTCTTTTGGCATGCCCTGCTTCCAGTAATAAGGGCTCCAGGGGGGAATTTTTGATATCATGGGAAACTGTGTCTATTTTACTTTATTTTACCAGGCACTATTTAGCCCCGGGCTGGAACTGCCAGGTCAAGGGTGTGCTCAGGCGGAAGAGGAGGGGTTTGGCGTTGACCAGTGNACACTACACATATAAACTCCGACCCCGCTGTTCGGGACATTCAACAAAAAAAAGTCGGGCCCTAGATATTGTCCAAGGACTCTCAAAATGGATTCTTTCTCTTCTTTAGAGGTGAACTCTCGCGTTAGAACTAATTTTACATTGTCCAATATTTTTTTCTCTATGAGAATGCCCACAAAATCAATTTCGTGAAAAAATAGCATCGTTCAGTTGTCGCATTTTATGAGACAATTATGACTGTCGAGGTTACAGGCCTGTAATTGTACTTTCACTTTTGGGTCCTAGAACTTAGCGGTATATTTCATCTCCACTTTTCCCTCTTTTGGCATGCCCTGCTTCCAGTAATAAGGGCTCCAGGGGGGAAATTTTGATATCTACTGTGTCCATTTTACTTTATTTTACCAGGCACTATTTAGCCCCGGGCTGGAACTGCCAGGTCAAGAGTGTGCTCAGGCGGAAGAGGAGGGGTTTGGCGTTGACCAGTAAAAAAATGTAGAGTCTGTTTACAAATAGCAACCAAACTCAAAATTTCAATGGGCTTGCTAGGGTTGGGTAAGTCTTAAACTTTGGGCCACATAATGAGCTTCAATCTAGTATGGGTCTGGGTGAACGCTAAAACTTTGGGTTCAGAGGGCAGCTCAAAATGTTAATATAGCCCATAGAGGAAAAAAGGGTCCAATCCTATACAGGTCTGTAACCTCGAGTGACTAGGGTTTGCCCCTTGCGTCAAGAGTTATTTTCCCTTGTCCAAGCAGGGAAGGCTTGGCAGACACTTGAAACACTGTCTTATAACAGAGTGTCATTTAACATGGTCTGTTAGACCCCACTTAATGTGACATCTTTTACATAAACCAAATACTGTAATTATTTCAATATTCCTTTATAAAAATCACTGGATTTATAAGTTTAGGATTATTTTTTAACTACAACTTTCTGCATGATCCCAGCGTATTGCGATAAACGCAGTCAAGTTAACTGAGAGCTTGCGCTTCATCGATGGGATCTCTTACCATCGCAACAATTACATAAGAGCATTGTCGCTGAATGCACCCTTACCAGCGTTCAACATGCGTAGTTAATGTAATTCATACGGCGGTAAAAGGATCCCATCGTTAATGCGCAAGCTCTTAAATATTAAAATACTTACTCTAACAATCGTCTTCTGGTAAAATTCAAGTAGATTTTCGAACCGGATGGCGACCATACTCTCCAGGTCAGTACAGTTTCTTGGCAACAGGTATTCCTTATGAAAACAGTCAGAAACAGGGCTACCACAACACAGCGCGTCATAGCCATGCTTTGGAAGGTAGCTTTTAACTGTGTTCTTCCTAAGGCCTATTGATGCAAAAAACAAAAATGTCAATGCAAAAGTCATTGGAAGTTAGTAGGCGGGTTTAGTTCAACTAGTGTTTCGGTTTGAGCCCTGACCACAGCAGGGATACACGAGTGAACAATACGGTATGCGACGGGACAGCATATGAACATTTAAAGCATAATGACTAATAAATTCACATCATTAACTTTCACAATGTACATGTACATTTTTATACCTATGATTTAATATAGACCTCTCGTTTACACTAATAACATCCCATCCTAACACTTGTTCTTTATTTCCACTAATTACTAAATAGCTTTATACCCCAACTGGAATTTTTGTAACACAATTTTAATTTATTTTACTAATGTAAGTGAAACATTCGTTTTCCAAATCTCAAGCAACTCCGTAGCTTTGCACTTGTTAGTTCGTATGTAAAATCCTCTATCAATAAACCTGTCGTGACAAACACGCTTTATGCAAAATGTGATCAACAAAATAACGCATTATCCTATTAAGAACTAAAGTCATAGTGTCGCCTCCCACACTTAGATCAAAGACTAAAAGATTCAGATGATATCATCTTTTGTTGAAAGAGATCAAACGTGTAAGCATAGGGTAGGGTATGATGAAAAACTAGAGATTATCACCTTTAACCCCATGTACGACGTAAATGTCTACCATAAATCTTTGGCCCAACAGAGCTTGTACATCTGCGTCCCGGAAGTAACCACCCGTGTCGTATCCTACGTACTCCTACGTCTTATTTCCTAAGTAATGAACTTATGCTACGTACAGAAGAGCAGCGAAGCCATAATCGTGCTGCTTAAGTACGGAAAACCCGAACTCAAACAAAAACATACACAAAGGTTTTATGAAGTCATAGTAATTTGATGACAACCCCCCCCCCCNCCCCCCCCCGTCCTATTTCCTACGTAAAGAACAATTCCTACGCATAGAGGCGCAGCATAGCCGTAACCGTTCCGTGAAATCCTACTTCAAACAAAAGCCAACGCAAAGGCTTATGAACTCATAGTTATATTTTGATCATAACCCCATTCGACTTATTTCTTATGTAAAAAAAATATTCCTACGCACAGAAGCACAGGATAGCCATAGTCGTGCTGAAATACGTAAGAAACCCTAGCTTAAACGAAAACCTACTCACATGCAAGTGAGCTCATGGTCAATCTGACGTCAGAATTTCAAAAACATGACGTAGCGAGGGGGGTTAATTGTAATATGCGATCAGTATGTTATCATTCCCAAAGACATTAGCTCTAAAGACATGTAGATGACTGTTTTCATATTCCTTTGTGCAAGCACCTTTAGAACTTACAGCAAGAACCTAAAATTATTGCATGTTTGTCTGCATGTCCGTTGGATACTATTTTCAGTTACTAAGCCATGTTGAAAGCATCATTTACAACTACGATGACGCCACGAAGAACAACATAAACACCAACAACAACGACTACAACGCTAACAACAACGACTACAACACCAAAATAATGGATAGCTGTTTAAGATTTATCAACAACTAAATGCTCACACCTTAACTACAGCAACAAAAAATATTAAACGATAAACAACAGAGCACCAATGTAACGAAGCAGCAATAAAGAAGACTATATCAAACAAAAACCAAAAAAAAAAAACCAAAACAAAACAAGATAAACATCACACCCACAGATATAATTATTCTAATGTGCATCACATAGAATTGGTTCACGTACTCACCCCCCACAGCCTAAAATATTTGACTTCAAGGTCTACAGCCCACGTAAGTTGTCTTCAACTGAATAACCTCTAATTACCTCTTGTGTAAGCTGGATGTCATTACCGCTACTTGAAAGTGGACTTGTGACACCAGGATTTGGAGCAAGGCCGTCACTTTCGCCCCCGCAGTACTGGGCGGATGAGGATCAAGTATCCACTTGGCTTTTGGGAGGGTTGGTTGGTTGGTGTGTGGGTAGGCTGATGAGTGGGTGCGTGGACTGGTTGGTTGGTTGGTTGCTTGTTTGGTTGTTGGTTGGTTGGTTGGCTGGTTGGTTGGTTGGTTGGTTGGTTGGATGGCTGGCTAGCTGGTTGGGTGCGTGGTGGATAGGTTGTTTATCAGTGTCGGTCGGTCGGTCGATTAATCGGTCGATCGATCGATAGGTCAGTCGGTAGGTCAGTCGGTCGGTGGGACAGTCGGTCGATTGGCAGTCTGGCTGGCTGGCTGGCTGGCTGGCTGGTTGGTTGGTTGGTTAATTGGTTGGTTCGTTGGTTGGTTGCTTGCTTGCTTGCTTGCTTGCTTGCTTGCTTGGTTGCTTGCTTGCTTGGTTACTTGATTGGTTACTGGGTTGGTTACTTGGTTGGTTGGTTGGTTCTCCGAGCCTAATAGAGCAGGCTGCCTTCATTTGACATCCTTTAGATATAATATTAACATTTTATCATATAAACAGGGCCTATTTCCGGTGACATAAAAATATGTAATAATTTTTTGCTATGTCACACGTTACATAATTTTGACCTTTGACCCGCTTACAAATACTTTGATTGGAAGTCTTGGAAACCTCTAGGCTTATGAATATGTGACGTCGTTTGTTTTATAACTGTTTTCACTGTCGTGGGGTTCCTCCCCCCCCCNGTGTTATCTCTGTTGTAAAAGATAAAATGAAAAAAAAAAAAAAAAATTCAGTCTGTCTTTCTTATCGCTTCTCACCGTTCTCGTCACGTTTCAGTTTCAGTTCAGTTAAATATTTTAATTTAAAGTACGTTAAATGTCACAGTGTTTCTGTGGTCTAAAATTTCATCATTGATTGTCAACTGTTTAGATCTACTCTGTGTCGCGTACTGTGTGGTTCATTCAGTTCAGTTGTAAGTGATGTGTCTCAAACAGGATGAGGGCTACTTCAGGGTCCATTTCATGATTCAGAATTCATTTTTTACAAAATTAGTTAGATTTTACATTATGATAAAAAGAACCTGAAACTCGTGTTTGTTTTATATCAGAGTTATGAAATTCGTTATACATTTATCGTATTCCCTAGCCAGAGGCCCGCGAATACACAATAGAAATGTTGACAGTTCCTTCATGGTGCCAATTTCACTACCGCATTGTTGACGAATCATCCTGCTCTCTTATTCTCTTTTATCCTATGACAATATTGAGAGCTTGCGCAATAACGATGGGAGCTCCTACTATCTAAGTTCTAGTTTAGTGAGTCTGTGCAGTTTTGTTGCCAAGCAATGGTTTGTATTTCTTAGGATTAGGTTTATTGTGCCATTTCAAAAAACGCATTACATTGATAGACAGGTTTGCTAACAAGAAAGACCAAAACCAACAACAACAACAATAATAATTATAATAATAAGTTTATTAAGCTCAGACAACATCCAACTGGTATAACAATTATATTTTAAATTATTTATTGATACGCTCACTCATCTAAACAACTCTTCAATCGTTTGCACTCTAGCCTAGCCCGATTCCTCTACAAAAATAGATCGATTTGAGTGAGTCCCATCATAAGTTTTTTTTTAGTAACCCGGGGATTTGTTGACCATACATGTTTTTTTTTTTTATTGACACTTGAAAGTGAAAGTCTGATACTTGCCCGTGAATGGCCAGCCTCTTTGGTTACCTCTATTGACAGGGATACTAATAATGTGTGAGCAATGCTGGGCTGACTCAACACATAGCACAAAGGGTGAACTATGAGAGCAGAGGCACGCTAAGCGTATAAAGGGTCCATGACAAAACGCAGTGTTCACCACTGAGGAAAGGTGGCCAATAGAACAATAACAAGGCATGGTTTTTTTTTACGAAACGCGAAACTTGATTCTCATTCACTGTGGGACAAATTTTAATGTTGTTTAATCGAGCACAAAATGTGCATGTACACTAAGTATTTATATGGCAACCTAAACAGCTCTCAGTGACATTAGGGAACAGTTGCTGTTTCTCCCATCCTTCCCCAACAGTTCCTTGGAAGAGCTTCAGAACACTTGTCAATGTCCTTACATGGCATTGAGCCGAAGAAGAAGAATTGAAGATGGGCTCAATCAGTAACACCACTACCACCATCACCACAACCACCACCACAACCACCACCACCACCATCATCATCATCATCATCAACAACAACAACAACAACAACAACAACAACAACAACAACAACAACAACAACAACAACAAAATTGCTATCCAAAGTAAGCAGGTTGAGCTAAAATTTCAAGTTGATGGATACCTCATTTTGTCATAAAACCCTTCGACATAATGTACTCGACAACATGGTGAAAGCAGAGATGTATTTCCACTATCATCTACTCTGAACCACACAGGAAGTGATTACTTACGAATGACCTGCTGTGAACTTTGCTTTTAAGAAAGTGTCCTGTTGTTATTCTTAATAATATTTAGAGGATCTGAATAAGTGTTTGTTTGATATCAGATTTATGAAATGAGTTATACATTTATCGTATTCGCGAGCCTCTGGCGAGCGAACACGATAAATGTATAACAAATTTAATAAATCTGATACCAAACAAACACGAGTTTAAGATCCTTTTTATCAAATAAACTCTAGCTGGTCAAAAAAAATGAATTTTTAATCGTGAAAAAGACTCTAAAGTGGCTCTCACCCTGTTTGAGACACATCAATTACAACTGAACTGAATGAACCACACAGTTACGCGACACAAAGTAAATCCAAACAGCTGACAATCACCGATGAAATTTTAGATCACAGAAATACTGTGACATTTCAAGTAATTTAATTCAAATGTTTAACTGGCCTGCCTGAAACTCAGACGTGAAGAGAACGATGACAAGCGGTAAGAATGACAGACTGAAATAATTTGTTTCAAAATCTAGACAGAGGGAACTCCCACGGCAGTGAAACTAGCAACAAAAGAAATGACATCACATAATTTATTAATGACATCACAACAGAAATGGAGTGACATATTCATACGCTTAGAGGTTTCCAAGGCTTCCAATCAAAGCATTCGTAAGCAGGTCAAAGGTCAATTTTATGTATGTGTAGCATATCAAAATATTATTACACACTTTTATGCCACCGGAAATAGGCCCTGCTCATATGGTAAAATATGTGGGTCACTTCATTATATTTCTTTTCGGGCTACCTAGATCTGTTTACATTTCCTAAGTCTGAAGCCCCAAGGTTTATAATATTCACTGAAGTCCATACAACACTACTATAACTGCCTCTATTTATCACGGAACTGGTGTCTAAATTTCGATGTTCCGGAAGACAGCGTTACAGTGCGATATTTCAGGTTTTCAGTTTCAGTTTTTGTCTATTATAGGCATATGCCAATACTGAACATTAATATACATTGCAAAATATTTACAATTTATCCATTCGCACCTCATTTTGTACCACTGTCTGTCGCACATCAGTCTTTTTATTTCTATAAATCGTGTCAACCATCCGCGTTCACAACTCGACTGCCAACCACGTCTATTCTCACACAGCAACCAAATGCTCTCTCTTTCTTTCTTTCTTTCTATCTCATTCTCTTCACAAGCCATTCGTACGTACACACTTTCAAGCTTCTTAATAATTTACAATACACAAAAGTTCATGTCACAGGCATTCACCAGAAGATATTTATAAGGCTAGTCTCTGATAATTGTGTAAAATTTTATAACACTTAATTGCAAATCGTTTAATTTCTTCTCGCTTCATACATTTTATAAAGGATATTATTATTACTTTGTGCATACTATGTTTAACAGTGATTCTTTTAGGGAAAAGCTTATTTCTGAAAATGGCGAATCTGAGGCATTCTCTGGTGTTTTCTATTTGGGTGGCTGGGGCTCATTCTTACAGTCCTTTCATGAAGCTCCAAAGCTGCTTTATCTCTGCGCATTCCCAGGGGTTCTACATTCACAAGAATTTCACAAGCAGCAGTAGGGGTGGATCTCATGCCGCCATTTATGAATCGTAGAGCATTATTCTGGACTCTGTCATGGGTTTCGCAAATGGTTGCGCTGCACATGTTGAGTAGACTATTGCTGTATTCCAGGGCAGACCGGACATAATAACCAAGGTACAGACCTCTCAGCGTTTGTTTGTCTGAGCCCCATGAGCTGCTTGGCAGTTTCTTCAGGAGTTGGAGTCTTCTCTTTGCCTTGTTTCTGAGATTCTCCACGTGGGCTTTCAGGGTCAGCTTTTGATCTAGTTTGACTCCTAGGTATATTGGATGTTCCTCCTTGCTTAACTTGTCATTGCCAATCTTGAGCTGGAGGTTGTTCCTGGCTATCTTGTGGCTTTTTGTAAAGATGGTATAGATTGTTTTAGAACAGTTTATTTTCAGTTTCCATTTCAGACAATAACTGTGGAGCCTTTTGAGGTCTTCATTTAATTTCCCTTCTCCTACTACTATGCTAGAATGTGTCTGCCAGAGAGCAAGGTCGTCAGTATATAGGGTCTTGTCAGATTTCAGCACACTTGTCACATCATTGAAGAAGATAAAGAATAAGGTGCAACTCAAACATGATCCCTGGGGTAAGCCTTCCTTCAGGACTTTCCTTGATGAGTGGGCATCGTTTACCTTGGTTTCAATATTTCTACCTGTGAGGAAAAACTTGACCCATTTGTAGAGTTTGCCATGAATGCCAAGTTCCATCATTTTCATGAGGAGGCCTTTCCTCCAAACCTTGTCATAGGCCTGCTGAAGGTCAACAAAGATGGCTACAGTATGTTTCGCATCTTGGAAACCATCTTGGATGTCTTGGATCAGCTTGAAGCGTTGGTCTTCTGTATAGCTACCCTTTCTGAAGCCAGCTTGGTGTGGGCTAAGGCTGTTGGTGCTTTTCAGGTACCAGTAAAGGCGGCTGTTTACCATTCTTTCAGCGAGCTTTCCAATGCATGATGTTAATGATATTGGTCGATAGCTCTTTGTCTCTCCAGGTGGTTTTCCATTCTTCAGGAATCTGTGCAATTTTCCATGCTTTTGGTACTTGACTTGTTCGCCATGTGCTGTTGATAAGGCATAGCAATACTTCTTTTCCCTTTGGGCCAAGTTGGCACAGCATTTCATTATGTATCTTATCTGGTCCTGGTGCTTTCTTTCGTTTCAGCTTCTTCAGGGCCTGTCTGAGTTCCATCATGCTAAAATCCTCCTCAAATAATGAGCTGTTTAGAGTAGGAGCCTTTTCTTTTTGTTTAACCTGGGCAAGCAGTGATCTGTCAGCCTCAGTCAGTCTGTCTGACACTAAAACTTCATCCGCCCGGCCCAAGAGTCGAACACACAAACCTTTGGCTTGACAGTCTTCAGTTTCTGAGTACCACTCATTAACCAAATGGCCACTGTCTTTATACTGCTTTGGAGATAATTTTTGTTCATCATCTACAAAGACAGTCAGCCTTAAGTTTAGTCAACAAACGCACCCGGATATATCTCGCTGCCCTGCAGGATCAAACGGTAGACAATTAAGTAAGAGTATTTACTGACATTAATCATACAAGTTTCATAAATCTTGCAGTATTTCCCTTAGACCGAACATATTTCAGGCACTTATTACGTTTTTATTAGAAGGCCAGATCACTCATTTTGTATAAGCCAATAAATCCGCTAATATAATAATATTAAATCTCCCTTTTGGGGGTCCTGCCAGCCAGTGTCAGTGTGTAGAAATATGTAAGTTGACCTGTAATATGAATACAGCATCCAGTTCTAAAGTTTCAGTTATAATTTGAGCCTTCTGGATTTAAAAAAAAAAGTGTTTAGGCATATGTATTAGCACACCATAAAAACCAGCTTAACGAAAAAGTGGGGACCAAATCAGAAATCGGGGTGACCTTTTTCGAAAGAGATTTGTGAAAAATTTTGGGAGTTGACCCCTCCTACCCCCCTTTTTCTTCTCCTTAATAGATTGGGCAAAAGAAGTACTTTAATCTCCATTAGAGAAATTTCCCGAAATTGTAGAATAATACAAAATGTTTATAGGGCCGAAAGAAGAAAAAACAATAGGTGGTAGTACCCACAAGTTTGACAAATTTGCAAGGGCATTTACTGGTATTAATTATACACGTTTCACAAGTCTTGAATTATTTCCCTTAGGCCAACCATTGTTTTAAGGTCTTTGACAAGCCAGGTACCTATTTTACATACGGATGGACTGGGAAAATGTGAATGAAATGTCTTCCCAAAGCACTTCGAGCATGGCAGTGGTCGGGAATTCTATCCACGACCTCTTGTTCTTGAGTCTAACGCCTTAACTTTTCGGCCATGCTGCTCCAAAATATTATACTATCTTTTTCTAATTTTTGTAGTTCTGTGGTTCTCAAACGTCTTATGAATTTTACTCTCGATCTTCTCCTCAGCAACGGCGTTCACATGGCAGAGAGGTTGAGAACCTCTGGACTTTTTACTTTTTAGCATCTCTTCAATCAATCGTGGAGTACTGAGCATTTAAAATGCTCTCGTTGTGGTGTCTGCCAAATTCCACAGCGTTTTCATTGACGTATCCCCCTGTTACAGTGTCATACTCTGAATAGCTTCCATCGCTGGGTGCGGTGTATGGGCCACTGACCGTGGAGTTCTCGGAGTAGGTCACGTGAACGGGCGTGATGTAATCACTGGCTCTCTGGGAGCTATGGAGACCTGTGGTGCTTTCGTAGTCGGTGGTCTTCGCGTCTTCATAATCATGCCCAGCTTGTGGAGCGTCGTAGCCATCGTAGACATCTCCCCGGTTCTCTTCAACATCTTGCTGGTCTGATGCAAGATTAGTGCCACTCTGAGGTGGACCAGACTGGATAGAGGAAGGTTGAGGTTTATCCTTCCGAGGCTGCTTTCGACGCCTCCACACGAAAATGCAGATAAGGAAAACAATTACAGCCACAACGATGCTTGGGACGATAACAACTATTATTATCGTTGGATCGTCATCATCATCATCATCGTCGTCGTCATCACCACCTTCATCATCACCATCACCATCATCGCCCCCATCGACAGCAGGGAAAGGAGGACACCCATCACATCTTTCAAACATCACTTGTAAGACCTTATCATTGTGGTAGAAAGTATTGTTCACAAGTGAAACCGTCGTGTGCCAACCAAACACGGCTTGTCCACGCTCACACTGCGTCTGATCACCAATAACCTCAACAGACACGCAGTTGTTTATGAACGCCGGACACATCAGCTCTGTCCACTCACACCTGATTTCGTTGTCATCTAGTGCTCGTCCACAGATGTATATGCTCGTAGCATTTGTTGATGTCGTGCTTTCATGGCCAAGTGTCGCGTTTTCTATTCTTGTTACTATTCCATTGGGTTGGAAGTAAAGATCACATATTCCTATCTCCCGCTTGCAGATACAGTTCTTGAAGCTGTTTGATAAAGACATCAGAAAATATTTTCAAAAATGCATACTAACAAGATAAGGACAACTATATTACCAAAGACTATCCAGTAACAAGATGTGACACGCAGCCTACCAACACTGTCTACATTACCACCTGGTGTCCCCAAGTTGAGCACCTTGACTCACCCAAGTTATTGTAATTAGTGACGTATTGGTTTCGAATCAAAAGCTAAATCCTGATCCATTATTTATTGGTTAAAAACTAAAAAAGAAAATGCAGAAAGTTCACACAGTAGTTTTATATTATTGAGGTTTGTTTTTAGCTGAATTTGTGAGCTTAGATTTAGATCTGGATCCATTATTCATTCGGTTAAAAACTTTTTAAAAATGCAGAAAGTTCAGACAGTAGTTTTATACTATTGAGGTTTGTTTCCAGCTGAATTTGTGAACTTAGATTTAGATTTAGATCTGGATCCATTATTCATTCGGTTAAAAACTAAGAAAAAAATGCAGAAAGTTCAGACAGTAGTTTTATACTATTGAGGTTTGTTTCCAGCTGAATTTGTGAACTTAGATTTAGATTTAGATCAGGATTCAGATCTACACTATACGTGTACGTCAAGACCTGGCTGTATCTAATCCCTCCGCTAGGGAGCTCTAAAACTAGGCCACTGACACTTATTACATGGGGTGAGTACCTAGACTGTCCCGTCTTGTTACTTTATAATATTTGATACACTTTTTAAATAGGGTGAGTACCTAGAAGCTCCGTCTACTTTATAACCTTTGAGACACTTTTTAAATAGGGTAAGTACCTAGACTGTCTAGTCTTGTTCATTTTTATAATCTTGGAGACACTTTTGAAGTAGAATGAGTACCTAGAGGGTCCATTCTTGTTACTGACTTCTTGACTGTTTTTTTTTTTTGGAAGGAGGGAGGGGGGGCTTCCATCTTTTCCTAAAACTCCCCACGAAATACAGTTGAACTACAAATGACCTTGAGGCATAAAGTAAAGACAGGATAACGAGACAGCACTCTGCTTGCTTCTAAGATCACTCATTTCGCTCTCCGATACCGATCTTGCATTGAACAAAACAGATTTCTAGGTTTTGCTTCATGTCTGCTTTTTTTTGGAAATCAGGCATAATTTCAATATATAATTTGCATTTTATGACGAGCTACCTTAAAAAAAGAAATGAAAATGAAAATACGACTTTTATTTAGACGATAACCCCGTTGGGAATGGGGTTTACAATGTCATACAATGTTATGCATCTCATACATAGTATATACACAAAGAACAATACACATCATACATGAAACTACATACTATTACAAATGAAATACATATGAAAGTCACTGCTGGTCGAGTGAGGAAAGGGAAGTGAAGTGTTTTCCCCAAGGACACTACAACGTAAACCGCCCGGCCTGCGAGTCGAACATATAAAATAATCTTAGATTTAATGAAAGACTTACTCCATCAGTGTGCTTCTGGTGAAGTTTAACGGGAACTCTGGGCCAGACTGGGGTCGAAATATGTATCCCAACACAGTCTCCTGAGTTTTGGTCTTCTCTACGATAACAGTCAGCCATACTACTGAGATAATCCAGAGTGTCCAAGCCATGATTCACACCTCAAATTCCGCTGGTCGCCTTGTGGTTTCTCTAAAATAGTAGAAAATGTAACATTTGACACAATGCTTTTCTTAGTATATGATGATAATTTTTTGCAGTACGGTACGTGTCTGTTAATACATAATAATTTTAGTTTTTCTGTATGAGAGAAGAGAAAAGAAGAGAAGAGAAGAGAAGAGCAGAGAAGAGAAGAGAAGAGAAGAGAAGAGAAGAGAAGAGAAGAGAAGAGAAGAGAAGAGTGTAGTTCTACCATGATAGTATTTAATAGACACACAAGCAGGATATGTGAACGAAAGACGAAGATTGGGCACAACTACAAAACGGTGACCCGAAGAACAGAAAGCAAGAGAGGGATAAAAAAAGTATGTATACTTCAAAGAACAGCATCATAGACTGAACCATATAGCCATAGATCATATCAGCTGAGAGCTTGTATGTTAACAATGGGATCTCTTAGGATCATACGAATGACATTTACTCTGCATGTTGAGCGCGATTAAAGTTGCATTCAGCACCAAACACTAATTACAATGATAAGAGATCTCATCGTTACTGCGCAAGCGACGGAACTTACATAGTACCTGAATACTAAAGAGAGTAGGTGGCAGCTTACAGCACAAAATAACAAAGCTACACAGGACTAGCAGCTATTTCCTGATGCTTCAAATAGTCTTCATTTTCGTTTTACGCTAGCAACTTGTCACAACAGCAATATATATAGGAAAAAAAAAATCATAAGGACTTCGTCAGTTATTAAGAATAGAGAATCTCTCGCTAAATTTTGCTGAGTGATAAGCCTCGTGACTGCACATGAAGGTCAATTGATTTTATCAATGTCCACATTCAGAACTAAGCAAATAACATTCAGTTAGTAGACTTAATACTAGGCTATAACGGTATGCACTGTAGTTATATTTTTCAGGAATTCTAAAAAGTAGCGATTAGAACAAAGTCTGGTACACCGGTGAGTTTATAAAGAAAGTCGTTTCTTTTTCAAACAAATAGATCTACATTTTCTATAACAGTAGAGCTTCCTGCTATCTGCGTGCAGCTCTCAAATTCCAGTGATAGATTATGACTGCATCGGCCAAGGTGGTCGCTAGACATGGCTGTCATGTTGTTTTTAGTATCAAAACAATATGGCTGACAAGCCTGACATAGATGTAGAAGAAATAGTAATAGTGTGACGTCATGTCGCAAGATTAGAACTTCTGTGGATTTTTTAAAATTTCTGTGGTATTGGAAAAATCAGATTATTCAGAACATGTGTAGTTTATTATAACTACATTTCGTCACAACCGTATGCAGACTGTTTATCTCACAGATAGGTAATTTGGAAACTAGGATTTTTTTTTTGTGCTTCTTACAACCAAATACATCCAACAAATGTCAGAGACAAATAAAGTAACAAAGTCTATACTGAAAAAAACAACCCACAAAAGCGTGAGTTCGGCAGTATTCTATTGCCTTGTGTGACACAATTTTTCCCCTTCCTGAAAAATTCACTCAAATAAGATGGGGCAAACTGCCTTTGACTGTAACGGTATGAATGTGCGACCTGGACTCTAGCCGAGGGCATAGAACTTTTTAGCAACAGCCTTTGAAATAATGTGCAAGAGAGAAGTACTGAGAGTCCCTTGGACAGCCAGAAGCACAGATATGTCCTTCCTCGAAGATCTCAAAAATAAAGTAAGCTGGCTGCTGAACAACATCAAGAAAATAAAACTAGGTTATTTTTGTTATCTAAAAAGATACAATTCCAGAGAAATAACAGTCCTGGGAAGCATAGTTCTAAGGCAGTTTGAAAGGAGAAGACCAAAGAGACAGTGGAGAAAAGACATCGAAGACACCTTGGATGAAGGACCATTATCAGGATCGTTTCGCCCTGCTAGGAACATGCCACATGAAGAGAAGATATTATAGACAAATTTAGTATAAATCGACAAATATGCAGACAAATTTGATACAAAGTATATTCGAGAGCTTGCGGATTAACAATGGGACCCCTTACCATGGTTAGAATTACTTTAGTGCATCGATGCTGAATGTAACCTTAGTAGCTTTCAGCATGCAGTCAATGTAATTCTTACGATGTTAACAGATTCTAACGTTGTTGCACAAAATTTAAATAACCTAATTATTCATCTCCACTTACACTCAAGATAACTTACCTTATTAAGTTTTCATCCGTAAGTTTCAGTATTCTGCTTCCTTCTACTTCAGGCAGGATATAAATAGTACTGAGCAAGGTGTAATAGCATGTGGTCTTCTATATAAAGCCAACACAATAGTATTGAAGGTATCAGTATTAACTCTCATAAAGCTGTGCCACCTTTAGGTCGAGAGTACTTGACCTCATCACGTCATTACGTCATTACGTCATGTTATTTGAGAGCTTTCGCATTAACGATGGAATCTCTTCCAATCTTAAGAATTATATTGGTGGATCAGAGCTGATTACATCTTAAGTAATAGCTTTCAACATCACGTCATTACGTCATGTTATTTGAGAGCTTTCGCATTAACGATGGGATCTCTTCCAATCTTAAGAATTATATTGGTAGATCAGAGCTGATTACACCTTTAGTAATAGCTTTCAACATGCGGGGTTAATGTTTTGTTTTTTGGGGGGACGGCAAGAGATCCCGTCCTTAAAGCGTATGTTCTCAATTGCTTGTCTGAATCTACCGCTTCCAGACCGTATTGATATCAGCCGGGCTCATCCATCTTTCACTTCTCACATTTGGGTAGCCGCGACGAGTAAAATCATGTTGGCATCACCCCGTAGACTGTTTTCACAGTAGTAGTTAGACCAATCAGAAGCGTGTCCCGCGCCACGAGGGTTAATGCGACAAATATTGTTGAAGTTTGGGGTCTCTTGGGATCCGGGATCATGACCCGTGACTTGCATCCAGGAAGTTCCTATTCTTTAGGTATTCAACTGTAAAAAAAAATGTAATATTATACTTTCGGCATTTTTTATTCAGCAGTGCTCGAAAACAGGTATAAATGAATTCCTTTGTAGTCTATGTCATGAAAAGTGTCCTGGATTTGTGTCTATGTGCCATGCATGGGGGACAGGGTGAAGTGGGTCACTGGGGCTGACTGGGGCTGCTTGTGCTTAGTGATATGGCTGAAAGGATGTGGCGTTTTAGGAAGGGGGGGGGGCGGAGGTTATCTTTTTAAGCATATGATTTCGAGGCCCTTCATTGTGACCTAAAACACAATAAAAAGGCCGATAACGTAGTGAATTTCATTATAATGGTTCTGTACACAGCAATCTAATCTAGAATTTGTCTTTATGTTCCCTTCCGAAACACTTTTTTTAAAGAAGAAGTAGTGTAACATTTGCGATGCTTGTTGTTTGCTTAGGCTAGTGCCCCCCCCCCCTTTCTTTGTTATACGGCCCTGGACCGCACGCGGCTCCGGTCCTTCATGATTCGAGAATGTTGCAGTTACGAGTTAGTAGNATATATTTTCACAAGCCTCTTTCAAAAATGGTCATCTTGCCTTCTGACTTGGTCCCCAGTTTTACATTAGGCTGGTTTCGACCACGTGCTAATACAGAGGCCTAACACACACTTTATTTTTATATTTAAAAGACTTATATTGTACCTAAAACCTTGATTTACATGCTTTATGTAGATCACACGTCTTTTTACATATTTATACACACTGACATTGGCCGGCAGCCCCCCCCCCCTCCAAAAAAGGGGATTTTATATATCAGCGGATTAGTAGAATTGTACACAATCAGTGATTTGGCCTATTAATAGATGCCAGAAATCTCATGCTATTACTTAACCCTGTCTATAATTATAAAGCTCACTGTCCTCTGTAGGTCGACCAGATTTTCTTGCGATGTTGCTCTAGAATGTTGTCCTATAGCTATCATAGAACAACAGACGAGTTTCTTTCTAATCTGTATTACTACTCAAGTTATCGTTTGACAGCCCAAACGATCCCTCCAAGCCTAGGACGAAGATAATAACTGGAAAAAAACTAGAGACGAAAGGTTCAAATTGTTACTTGTCATTTGTTGCCTGAAGAAACAGCATCACTACATTCCAGACAGCTCCATACGGGCTCTGTTACTCGTTCAGAACCCAGCTAGGAGTCAGTTTACTGTTTTGTTGTACTGTCTTGTTGTACTGTCTTGTTGTACTGTCTTGTTGTACTGTCTTGTTGTACTGTCTTGTTGTACTTAACTGTCTTGTTGTACTGTCTTGTTGTACTTGTCTTGTTGTACTGTATTGTTGTACTTAACTGTCTTGTTGTACTCAACTGTCTTGTTGTACTTAACTGTCTTGTTGTACTGTCTTGTTGTACTTAACTGTCTTGTTGTACTTAACTGTCTTGTTGTACTGTCTTGTTGTACTTAACTGTCTTGTTGTACTGTCTTGTTGCACTTAACTGTCTTGTTGTACTGTCTTTTTGTACTTAACTGTCTTGTTGTACTTAACTGTCTTGTTGTACTGTCTTGTTGTACTTAACTGTCTTATTGTACTGTCTTGTTGTACTTAACTGTCTTGTTGTATTGTCTTGTTGTACTTAACTGTCTTGTTGTACTGTCTTGTTGTACTTAACTGTCTTGTTGTACTGTCTTGTTGTTACCTGGCTGTGGATCCTGCTTGCCCTTTCTGACAAGGTTTGCACCTTTTGCCTTTTACTTTTATATCCACTTATTTTTTTCCAACACTTGCTTTACATAGTGATGTGCGCTTCACGCCTTTTCAGTTTACTTTGCATCTTCGCAGACAAACAAATAGACAGACAGATAACCAGACAGACAGACAGACAGACAGACAGACGGACAGATAGATAGATAGATAGATAGATAGATAGATAGATAGATAGATAGATAGATAGATAGATAGATAGATAGATAGATAGATAGATAGATCAAGCTGTGTATGATGATCACCTGTCCTAAACAACCTCTTTTCTTCTCCAGGCTCCACACTACAATGTAACGTAAGTCGTATGAAAATCGTGTCTGTTTTCGGGTTTCGGCAGATCTGTTTTCCCGATGCTATCCACGCTGCTTTTCGACGTTACGCTGACAATGGCAATGGTGCCGAAAATCCCAGTAAACTACGCCGTGTAGGATGGCAGCGTCATAATTCACCAACACGATGGTATCGAGATAGTTTACGATGGCTCTCATGATACGCTGTTGTGCACATGTTTGGTGGCAAAGATCTGTTTTTAAGTGCCGTCACCGTATATTCAACCTTTTGATATCCGAGGTTTTCCAGGCTTCGTTGCACCTTGCTTAGATGATAGATAGTCACTCACTCGTCATTCATGCATACGTGATGACGGACGTCATAACATTAAGTGCACCGGCGGCAAGCAGAAGGAAATAAGAACATTACTGGGCAACAAATAGACAGACACACACACAGACACAGACACACATAGGCACACACACACACACACACATACACACACACACACACACACACACACACACACACACACACACACACACACACACATAGAAAACGCCAACCAACCAGGCCGGTGGGTATGCAGGCATACAGATAATATATCTCACTCAACACACATCGTCCCCACTATAGTGGGGCCTCGATTTTTACATACTGATTTACAAAGTATCCATTGTCATTAATTATGAATTTTACACGCAAGGATTCGCTGATATTTCTATAATTTCATTGTTTACCTAACCCTCGAATATCAATACATCTCAATAATATTATATATACTTGATCCAAGCACCAATGACATACTCCATAAATATAGTGGTTCTAGGTATGAAGGTGCCAAGAGCACCTTGCATAAAAATATGCAATTTTATATAGTTCCTATAAAATCAGAACACTGGCCATGGGGAAGGAGGAAAGAGGTTGGATTTTAATTTCAATGGCTTAGACAGGTGCAAATACACGTGTAGACTCAGATTAGGTGAGGTTTAGCCACTTAAGTATAAAATTTGTGGTTGTTGCTAGGCGGGTAATGTTACCCTGTTTACTGAGAGAAAAGGCCTAAAATATTAGGTAGCCTGCTTCACTATAATATTAGGTAGCCTGCTTCACTGTCTCAAAATGTAATTGGTTTAGGGCATATTTTCTTAGTGTCAAAATTTGGAGGAAGAGCTAAACAACATGTTTGTAAAATATTTTGGCATGGGACCCCTGGATAAGTTAATGAGAGGAGTAAAACCGTATAATATTGGCAACTTCATACCTCTACTACATTTTGACAATTTTTCAACACTCTCATGAATTTGCAGAAAGACCCCACGCCTCACTTCATCTTAAATGACATCTAGAACAGCATTTTATTTTCACCTTTATTTCATGCAGGCCATTTATTATGTGATCTCACACCGTTCCCTAGCAGCTGTACGGCTTCACATCCTACTATGGCCTTTATACGTATGACATAATACAGTACTAATAATGATACGGTTTATAAGTCTCGTATCCAGGCTTATACTCGCTCACGCGACTTCACACTATTATTACCCCCAGCAAGCCTCATCACTCTAGGACTTTATCAGCTCCCCCGGGGAGCATACAGTACCGCTGCCATTTACAGGCGCTGATCGCTAGCATTCTGACAATCTCTTCCACTGCCTATAGCCAGGTACCCATTTTACAGATGGGTAGACATGACGGTGTTACGGTAATACTGGAGCGAGAGAAAGGGTAGTCTCATAAACTTTCAGTGGAGTGACTGTGATATACATATATGTCATGAGACTGTTTGATTGAGACTTATGAGTCCTCTCATCTGGAAAAANATGAGAAAGTCAATAGAGAGAATAGTTTTTTGTGCCACTGGAATCATATTGCAAATAAAGTAAAAATCTGTGGCTAACTGATTGGATTTGACTATTAGCCCGGTAAGCAAATCCACGTGGTTTCAAATACAGATGTCAAGATATTGTAAAATCGTCAGGAAGAGACAATGAGAGATAAAATAGAGAAGACCCAAATTCCGCTCTTGGGGCCCGAGTAGATTACCAACCAACCAACCAACCAGCCAGCCAGTCAGTCAGCCAGCCAGTCAGCCAGCCAGCCAGGTAGTCGACTATCGGACGAGAAGGACGATATCTGAGTAATTGCATGTTCCCGCAAGGGAACGAACACTCAAATAGCATCAGATATTTTCTTGGATTGTTTCCCTTGTGTCATCTGTAGGTCTTTGACACCTATTATTTTTTCTTGTTTTAGTTTGCAAGCCACGCCATGGATTTTTCGGGAAATTTTTGTCTCCCCCTCAGAAGCCAAGTGAACACTGCAGTGGCCTGTCCGGATACATTTGTTGCTTCCCTGACCAGTGTGGCTTTAAGTACAGCAGCACTATCAGGGATCAAGGGTTAGACAAAAATAGGCATGCAGAGCAAAGTAGGTGAGCCCTAGCCTTTCAAAATAGCCCCCAGTTCCAGGTCTCTTTGACACCTGCTGTTTTTTCTTCTTTTGGCCCTATTAACATTTTGCGTTATTCTACATAATATACCACTGTGATTTGGGGAAATTTCTTGCATTGAGGTTAAAGTTCTTCTTTTGCCCGATCTTTTAACGGGAAGAAAAAGGGGGATCAACTCCCAAAATTTTTCACAAATGTCTTTCGAAAAAGATCACCTCAAATTCTAATTTGGTCCCCAAATTTTTCATTTGGCTGGTTCTGACCGCGTGCGAATACATAGGCCTACACATTATTTTTTTTTTTAATCTAGAAGGCTCAAATTGTACCTGAAACTTTATAATTGGATGTTTTACTTAGATCACAGGTCATTTTACATACTTCTACACCCTAACAATGTCTGGCACGGCCCCCAAAAAGGAGGATTTCATATATTAGCGGATTAATTGGCTTGTACACAATGAGTGATTTGCCCTTCCAATAGGTGTCACAAACTTGTATAGATCCGGTTTCAGGTCCTATTAGAAGGCCAAATCACTCAATTTGTACAGCCAGTTAATCCGCTAATAAATAAAACCTCTTTTGTTTAGGTATTGCCAGGCTATCACTCAGTGTCAGAGCGTAGAAATATGTAAAATGACCTGTGATCTAAATAAAGCATCCAATTCTAAAGTTTCAAGTACAATCTGAGACTTCTGAACGAAAAAATAGTGTAGGCCTATGTATTAGTGCGCTGTCAAAACCAGCATAATGAAAAATTGGGGACCTAATCAGAATTCGAGGTGACCTGTTCAGAAAGAGATTAGTGAACATTTTTTTTTCTTTCCCTTAAAAGATCGGGCAAAAGAAGTACTTAAATCTCCATGGAAGAATTTTCCCCAAATCACAGTGGTATTTGTAGAATAACAGAAAATGTTATAAGGGCCGAAAGAAGAAAAAAAAAAAAACAAACAGTAGATACCAGTAGCCTTCCTTTGCCCTAAGCATAACTTCCTGTGCGGCTGTCTAATTCACAGTAAGGAAAAAAAGGTATTTCATAGTCGAGAACTCATGGTGGCGATACCCTCGATGCCAACTGCGCAAACGTATACAGTTCACCAAGTTCAAGTTCAAGTTCAAATCTTTATTTAGGCTAGTAGCCAATATTCCTGACAATACATGGCATGAACAAAATTCACAACAATGGAAGAAAAAAAGCAAGAAAGAAGAAAGATGGGAAGAGAGCAAAGAAAGAAGGAAAGAA